>JAGFMF010011718.1:246655-258395 GCA_019455555.1 Galemys pyrenaicus | reverse complement strand
CTGCTCCCCGCTCTCTGTGGTGAATCCTCTCACCCCCCCACACCTCTGGCCTGTGCCCCAGTGCTTGTGTGCATAAATAAATAAATCTTTAAAAAAAAATAATAAAAATAAAAAACATAGTGGTGGTGAACCTTTTATTGACAACATAAAAATATAGGTTGATAAATTTTCCAGCATGTATTTCTCTGCAATATTAATGCACTGAAACAAAATAATAATTTGAATACATCAGATTATTCCATTCTCCAGATGTATTAAATACCTTCCAACAATGTCATAATTCAGTTCTAGAAATTCTTGGCACTGTGAGAATACATGTTCACAAATGTGACCTCTATGAAAGTTCACTGGAAAATTCAGGAAGAAAATGGTCTTCTAATTTAAAATTTGATTGGTTTGCTAAAGTAGTCTACCAGAAGCTTTTAAAGAAGCTTCTGGTAAGGGCAAGTACACATGAGAGACTCCAGTTATATCCTCACAGGATACTCTATTTCTTTATTATTTTGCCAGCACCTGGTCCCAATATATGCTCCCAATACTCTGTTGATTGCTGGCCAGGAACCTTCACCACGCCATCTGTGTCAGCATTTGTTTTAGTTCCACTCTTAAGAGCAAACGGGGATTCCCAACTTTGTATTCAATACCCCCTTCTTTCAACTGTTCTTCTGATCTTCCAACTCAAGCAACTTCAAGGTGTATAAGTCACTGATAGTACAAAATCATAGTCAGTGTTCACAGCACCATTAGCTGTTCCTTTTACACAGATAATGCCTTCATCCTCTTTTTTTTGTGAACGAGTAACCTCTTCACCAATGGCATAGATATTTGGAGTTTTAATTTCAAATCTGGAATTCTACCTCTCAGACCTAGTCCGAAGTTCTGTATAAAAGATTGTTGACCAATGCAAACAAAGAATATATATCATCAGTAATAACTTCAGCTTAATCATCAATAAAAAAATATTTTTCACCTGACTTCTTGGTGCCACCAGTAACTATTGTATTCAGTTTAAGTTTAAATTCTTGTTTCTGAAGGATGCTTTGAAAGTTTTTAGATATCACTATATCAATTCAAACTCCACTAACAGGACCCAAAAACTCAACAGCTGTCACATCTGCACCAAGTCTTTTCCAACCCAAACTCAATTCTACACTTCTTACTCCTGCGCTAATGACAACCATATTTTCTGGAACTTTTTCAAAGATAAAACACCTGTAGATGACACTACCGCATCTTCATTAATCATGATTCCAGGAAGAGGAATAACTTCTGAACCTATAGCTATAAGAATATTCTTTTATTTCTCAAAGATCTATTTATCCATATAAGAACTGAGGTACAGTTCAGAGGTGTGTAGGGGGCAGTGAGAGGAGTTACCAGAGACAAAGTGGCGAACAGAACAGGCAGATTGACTGCTGAGGGGAACAGCGGGAGAGGCAGGAGAGGTCTGCTGCTCCATATGGGTAACCTCCCTGGCTGGGGATTGAACTCATGCTGCAGTGGCTGCAGATGCTTCATAGTGCTGTGCTTAACCCCTTGTGCCACCAGGGAGGCCCCTATTAGAATATTCTTTCTTGAGTGCTGCCATCAGTTTTCAAAGCATTTATGTGATTTTTGCCAGTTATCTTTCCATACCATTTACATGGATGACATTATTCTGTTTGAATAGTGAGAAAGTCCATCTTGCAAATCTTTTATTGTAGTACTCTCTGTTCATCTTCTCTCCAAATTCAAGTGAACTTCAGACATTTTAATTCCCCTAGGTCCAAAATTTTTATTATGGGCCATATGGCAATAATGTGAGTTATTTACTAAAGGCTTAGAAGGAATACCACTAACACTCAAGCATGTTCTATGAAGTGTTTCATTTTTCTCAACATAGATTGTCTTGAAGTCTAACAGTCAGTTTTAACATTAGCAACATATCCCCTGGACCAGAACCTATTACTGTTACAGTAATAACAATTGGCTGATCTACATAAGTTCTCAGAGGCTCTACAGAAACTCCCTGTAAGTCATGAGATACTTGAATTGAATGGCTTCTCTTGTGCAAGGAGGAGTACATAAAACTCCAGAATTTCATCTTGTTACTCCACTTTCTGCAAAAGCTTTCACTTACTTACAGGGTTTTTGATGAGAAGTCTATAATATAAGCCTGATGGAAGCATCTTTATAAATTACCTGCTTTTTCCCTCTAGCCACATTCGATATTCTTTGCTTGTCTTGAACTCTTTCTTGGTAGTTCCACCACTGTGTGTATTAGTGTAGTTCTCATTGCATTTAGATATCCAAGTTTTGTATTAGCCTCAGGGATTTCTATTTCCCTTCCTTCTTCAGGTTTGGGAAGTTTTCCTCTCATATTTCTTTGAATAAATTATTTGTTCCCCTCACTCTCATCCTCTAGGATACCTATTATCTTATGTTCCTTATCTGATGGAATCTGGTAGTTCTTGAAGATTTCAAAGAGTTTTTTTCATTTTTTTAACTTCCCATTTCTCTCTCTTTCCCACCTGTGTCCTTTATGCACTACTTTTTCCAAAGTCATTGATTCAGCCCTGTATTTTGTCCATTACTCTTCTGTATTTTACCCTAGCATTTTTTATCATATATTTTGAGCTTAATGTAAACTGATCCTCTGTTATTTATTACTTAAGAGTTTGATAGCTGAGTCCTGTGGTATTTCCATTTTTATATTGCTTTTCACAATGATTGTACCAATTTATATTCCTACCAACACTGCTGTAGGCATCCTCTTTTTCTGCATCTTCTCCAGCACTTGTTGAAAGATATTTTAATATGTGCCATTCTGATAGGCATGAGATAGTATCTCACAGTGGTTTTAATCTGCATCTCTCCTATTGGAAGTAATGATGGACATATTTTCATAAGTCTATGGATATTGTCAGCATTCTCTTTTTGTTCATACCTGATGACCACTTATTGAGTTATTTATTCCTTTTATTGTTGAATGTTGTGTGCTTTCAGGCCTCTGTGTATGCTCTCAGTACTTCATAAGATCATATTCAGCCCTGAGGCTGAATTAAGAGGTGACTGAGTGGCAATGCATTCTAGAGTAAATCTCTGACCTTATTTAAGGATGCAGCCTGTGTGGATTCCCATAACTGTTCACACAACTTTCCCCTTGGTCAAGGTTATATGTCTACACACTAGTAGGGTCAGAGAAAACTATCAGGTTTTTCCGCCCTCCTGCCATTGGTATAATGATGGACACCTGCAGTGCTGCGCACATGCCTGGGTGGACATGCACAAGTGGGCGCATCTGGGTTTGGACACGGGCCTATGAGGGCGGTATCACAGGATGCCAGCAGCAGCAAGACCAGCAAGAGCAACAGCAGAAGCGGGAGGAATGTGACGCCAGCAGTAGAAGCAGAGAGTAAGAAGTGCCGGGGCTGCCCCGCCAGCCTTCTGTCCTCCCCCAACACCCCCCACCCCCGCACCCCTTCCTGACAATAAAAAGCGTAAAAGCCACCGAGGGCTCCCAGACTCCTTCCTTTACCCCCATCTGCTAGAACCATCCAGAACCTGTTCTGTGCTGCCTTCCTGCCTGTAGCAGCAGGAAGGCAGCACAAGAGCAAGATTTGGGACAGACAGGTCAAGGAAAGAGTCTCTTGGAGCCCTCGGTGGCTTTTCATGTTTTTACTAGTAGAGGTGGCCAGGTACATGGCAGGCATGGGGGCCGGGGGCCAGGGGGCTGGCAGGCCTCCCAGACCCCAGCAATTCTCACCCTCTCGGCTGCTTTGCTGCTGCTTTCACTGCTGCTCTTTTAGTCTGTCGGTCCTGTTGGTCCTGGCATCCTCATGACGCCGTCCATTTAAGCCCGTGTCCAACTCAGATGTGCCCACTTGTGCATGCCCACCCTGGAATGCTCGCAGCACCGCAGGTGTCCATCATCAGTGGTGGGCGGGTGGAAAGACCTGATTGCTCTAACCCTACACTGCCACTACAACACTGCTTAGCTTTCTTTTCCCCAGGGCACCTCGCTAAGCTGGCAGTCCACTGAAGTATCCCTACTTCCAAACTCCAGGCATTTCTCTACACCAATTTCCTCTTCAATGGGTATAGGGTCAGAGAACAATCAGGTCTTTCCACCCTCCCACCACTGTGATAATGGACGCCTGTGATGCTGCGAGCATTCCAGGGTGGGCATGCGCAAGTGGGCGCACCTGATTTGGGACACGGGCTTAAATGGGCAGCATCATGCGGACGCCAGGACCAACAGGACCGACCAACAGCGAGAGCACCAACGAGCGGCAGCGAGAGCAGCAGCAGCAGCACAGCAGCCAAGAGGGTGAGAAGCGCCGGGGGCTGGGAGGCCTCCCCACTCCCCCCACCCCCGCTACCCCCCACCCCTGCCTGCCATGTACCTGATGCCACCTCTGATGTAGAGACAATAAAAAGCGTAAAAGCCACCAATGGCTCCAAGACTCCTTTCCTTTACACCTCCCCCCACCCAAGAACCATCCCAAACCTTGCTCCTGTGCACCCTTCCTGTTGCTACAAAGAGTCATGACTCTCTTTGCTGATTTCTATTAATTAATTGACTTTTTTATAAAAGATTTATTTATTTATACATACAAGAGCTGGGGTACAGGCCAGAGTCCAGGGTGGTGAAAGGATTCACCAGAGACAGAGTGGGCAGCAGAACAGCCATACTAATTGAAACACACTGCTAAGGGGAGCAGCGGGCGAGGCAGGAGAGGTTTGCTGCGCCATGTGGGTCCCCTCCCTGCCCGGCAGCAGGAATCGAACTCGTGATGCAGTGGCTGCGGTTTGCTTCATAGTGCGTTGCTTAACCCACTGCACCACCAGGGAGGCCCAATTAATTGACTTTTTTTTTTTTAAAGATTTTTATTTATGCATACAAGCACTGGGGTACAGGCCAGAGGTATGGGGGGGTGAGAGGATTCACCACAGAGAGCGGAGAGCAGAACAGTCAGATCAACGGAAGTACACTGCTGAGGGGAGCAGCGGGCACAGCAGGAGAGGTCTGCCGCACCATGTGGGTCCCGGCCCTGGCCGGCAGCAGGGATCGAACTCATGCTGCAGTGACTGCGGTTTGTTTCATAGTGCGTTGCTTAACCCACTGCGCCACCAGGGAGGCCCCAATTAATTGACTTTTAATTGAGATAATATTTGGGTACATTCATGTAGCGCAGACACTGCCAACTCACTGTAGCCGGCCACCATAGACCATTGTGTTTTGCTTATTGTTCTTATCCCTTCTGAAGCCCACTTACTTCATGCTTCCGTTCTGGAGTCAATTCTCAAAAGTTACTTTTTAAGCTTATATTTATCTAACGCTTAGTTTAATTCATATTCCACATATTAGTGACTCTATGGAATATTTGTCTTTCTCCTTCTGACTTATGTCACTTAACAGTATCCCTTCCAGTTCCATCCATGTGGCTGCAAATGGCAATTTTTCAATCATCGAGCAATTCATTGCAAGGAAAATGGGATAACTCAGGCTCTTTTTTGCTTCCTACTGCCAGGCTCTCTGGCTGCCACATGTGACTTGTTTCCCTTTCAGGTTTCATTACCCACACGTGATACTGCATTACTGTAAAAAGTGCTTAAGAGTGCAAGCATGGGGCTCAAACACCTTTAAATACAGACCCCTGGGCTGAGAAACCCACGCTCACAGGGTCTAGAAGGGTCAGTTGCTATCTCCCTTCCTCCCTGTCTCCTGGTCTGCCTGTGTATCTGGTCCCTGGCTTCAGCATTAAAGGCATGTCAGACTTACCTAAGGCTCCGAGATTCTTTTCCTGTTTGCCTGAGCCAACAGTGAATCTGTCCAGCGTGGGATGTTTGCTCGACATGTGGTGTAGTTGACATAATTCAATGCAAATGAGTATGGAGCCCTCTGAGACCTTGGGAGGGACTGAGAAGTTGTCAGCCATGAGTAGGTGGTACTTGGCGGCTGGACTCCTTTCAGTGGCACCTTCCCATGAGTGGCCAGAGGTAGATGGACACCTGTTGCAGGTGGAACACATCCCTTGTATGTGTAGGGGAGACCTTGGACAGACACAGTGCCTGAGAGGTGGCAGGGGCTGTGGGGTGGGTGTTTTTCACAGCTCTGCAGAGTCTATGCTGAGAGGAAGTCAAGGTTCAAGAGTTGCGTAATGAGACACAAGCACTGTGAGAACACTTGAGAACTCTGAAGGAGCAAAAGGAGATTCAACGACATCGACCTGCCTCTCCAGAGTCGCCAGACTCCTCTTCCAAGAAGGAGGAGGAGGCTGGTCTCCAGGTCTGTGGTGGTGACAAAGAAGATGAAACAACAGCAGCCCATGGCCCTGGGGAGTCAGGCTGTTGGGCCACCACAGATGGCGGAGTTTACCAGGTATGGCCGTAGGCCCAAACAGAACTGGAGGACTTGTGTAAACAGTTCCATCAGAAACCAGGAGAAACCTTGGCCGCCTGGTTGCTGCATTTGTGGCACCTGGGAGTGGATGAGATTATTTGCATAGCACAGGAGATGAAGAAACTGGCCTCAGTGACCCAGCCACTATCTTTGCTACTACAACTGCAGAACAGATGGTGGTATGACCAGGGTGATCACTCTGTTAGATTGGTTAATGGCTTCTGTGTGAATGGTCTGGGATGATACTGGAGATGTGCCAGAAACTGTAAGTAAATGGCAAATATGTACAGGTACTTCATGAATTGCGAATGTGGCAGGTCATGTTTAATGTAAACACTCATGGCCCTGATGATGAGTACTTCACTGTGGGGGTGAGGGATTTGGTACTGCAAATTGCCCCTTCATCCTCAATCAGTCCCTTATGGCAACTTGAGCATCCTATGTGGAACACCGAGTAAATCACATCACCACAATTTTAGCCAACTTGGGTGAAGCCAAGAGCCAGTACTCTCAGAAGGGAATGTGGGTAGTTGTTAAGCAACCAAAAAGGACACCAAAAAAGGCAAGAAAGCCTCTTAGTAATAGAACCTCTTAAAGTCACCCGTACCAAATGCGAGTGGATCTACTGGGAGCAGGTGTAGATCGTGCCAAAATACACAGCCCAATGCATATTTGCAGAGTTATGGAAACAATCGTGAGTATACTAGATGTTCATTCCCATGAGAGAAGGGCATGTTGAAGGGGAAGTCTGGGGATTCCAGGCTCCAAGCATATGCCCTGAGCCTGGAGGACCATTTGCTACTGACCCAGACCTGGGGTGTGGGGAGGATTTCCTGTTCACTTCTGAATAGGGTGAAGGCTGAGGAACCTCTTCACAGAGGTTGGGTGGGGATCAGAGGCCACATGTGATCCCCAACCAATGTGCAAAGAAGTACAGGACTGGGCAACAAAGTCCCACAATGGTACAACTCTGAGCTCACTTTGGTGAAAAGAGAGGCATACCTGCAACATTGCAGCACTCTGTCAACTAGCCCCTTATGTACGGAATTACAAGAGGTCCTTGGCCCAGTGATATATGCCAGCATGGAACCATCTTCAGAGGCCTGTGTGGAAGCTGAGCCTGAGGCCAGGCTTGATGAGGGATGGGCACTGATCCCAGCAGAGTCTTGGTACGTGGATGACACTAGCTGGATGGGTGCCCGGAAACGGACATTTGGTTTGAAAAGGAACAAGGACAGCACAGCCAGTGGGCTGAACTATAAGAGCTATGGATGGTGGTGGCGCATGGTATTCCCCTCTGGTATTCTGTACGAACAGTTGGGCAGTGTACAGGGGGGGGGGGGTCTGATGCTGTGGATCTCCAAGCAGAACTTAAATGACTGAACAATCATGCATCAGCCATGTGGGGCCAGGGCCTAGGGAAAGATCTGTGGGACCTAGGACATCAGAAACAGGTAACCATTTACGATGTCACAGGGAACACCCTGTTGGCCTCAGCAGGCAGTGATGAAACAGACACCATAGCCCAGGTGCAGTGGCATGAAGCAGCTCCTGGACAGGTCATTGCACAGTGGCTGCACAAATGCTTCTCTATGCAGGGTAAAAGACTGTAGGCCACTGTGCATGCCTGGGGTCTACCTGTAACTTTTGAGGAGATTCAGACTGTGCACAATGCGTAATGTGTTCCAGGACTCACCCCTGCTGACCTTTTGTTTCCACAGGCCAGGTGATGTGGGGGCATGTGCCCCTGACATACTGGCTGATTATCATCATTGACAGACTACCCCTACTCTGATGGACAGCAGTTTGTGGTCACGTGTGTGGGCATTGCTAATGGTTTATTAGCAGCTTATCCTGCTCCACACTAGACCAAAGGGCAAATTGGGCAGCGCTGGCTGGCATGCCTGGGTACTGCATATGGATGTCCACTGGTGGTGGAGAGCAACCAAAGAACCAATTTTACAGGTATCCAGATGTAACAGTGGCCCAAGAACAGGGGAAATTCCATGTACCCTACAATTCCAAGGCTGCAGGATCATAGAGGGCAACAATAGCCTGCTGAAAGCAAGGACTGAGAGCTTCAGCTCTGATGCTGGCTGGGTAAAGCCAAGACCTGTGGAATGTGCTATGGAGGGAAATAAGCAAGAGGACCAGGAAAGGTGGTCTTGCTCTTGTGAAGGTGTTGCTACATCATGCCACTGCTCCCATCCAATTGCAAATACAGACTTCAAATTTTGTTTAAGCCTGGGTTGGGGTGGCAGTAGGGCAACATCTTATTGCCAGACATGACTGGATTGGACCAAGGACAAACTGTGGACTGGCTACAGCCTTGGACAGTAAAGACTCCCTGCATGCATTGGGTGACCCTGATAGTCCCTTGGGGATATGGCCTGAGGGCTGACCTACAAATAACATCTTGGGTAACTGGGCAACAGCCCCCACGGGTGAGTGTTGCCTACTCTGGGGTGGCAGATCAGAGGGCAAGACTATAGGGAATATTTGTGTTGACTTTGTGGCCTATTATGAGCTCGACTCTCATTGCATGTAGAGCCCTCTGATGCCACTTTGCTGGCAAAGTGTGTTTAGTACTCATGAGCTGGGAGACCACCATTGCCAGATATGGTGTGTAGGGTAAATGGAAAGGTCATCAGGCTTTTCTGCCCTCCCATCATTGGTGTAATGATGGACACCTGCCGTTCTGCACACATGCCTAAGTGGGCATGTGCAAGTGGTGCACCTGGGCTTAGACACAGGCATATATGGGTGGCATCAAGGGGATGCCAGCAGAGCAGAAGAGCAGGAGAGAGAGGAGAGAAGAGGCCTGCCCGCTGCCTGTCCCCACCCTAGCCCCCCTGCCTGCCGTGTACCTGGTCGCCTCTGAGCTAATGGTGCAATAAAAGCCTGAAAAAGCCACCGAGGGGTCCAGAACTCTTCCTTGACCTGTCTGCTTGTAATCATCGAGAACTTGCTGTAGTGCCTTCCTGGCACTACAGGTGTTATGACAAACTGGCTTGTATACTGTCAGATGGTAGGGATCTCCCATTGCTAGTGTTATGGGAAGACTACTGATTTTTGTATGTTAATTTTATATCTGTCCACTTTGCTAAACAGATATATTGTTTTGATTAGGTTTTCATGGAGTCTTGAGAGTTCTCTATGTATATTATTATGCCTTTATGTTGTCTAATTGCTCTAGCTAGAACTTCCAAGATTATGTTGAATAGTAGTGATGACAGTGGGTAGCATTGTCTTTTACCAGATCTTAGTGGGAAAACATTCAGCTGGCCTTGAAGGAAATATTAAAGGGGCTATTTAAAAAACAACAAAATCCATCTAGATGTAACAGATACCAAAACACACAAAGATGGACAAGAGTAGAAATGTGGACCATTAGAATGAGTTTGAGATCAAACCATTCAACAGGTCATAAGTATAGACCACTGCATAAAGTATCTGTATAAACCCTCACATGTAATTAGCAGTAATATATAATACAATGGATATGACCCCCCCCCAAAAATAAAGGTACATGTCAAGCATAAAACAAGCAAGGAACATTAAAAAATACAAGAAAATGACAAAATGGTAATAAAGGGAGTTTTCAAAAATCACATTAAATGTAAATGCTTGAATTCATCATTAAAAAAACTTACAGTGGGGGGCCTCCCTGGTGGCACAGCAGGTTGAGCACTGCACTGTGAAGCATCACTGTATAGCAGTGCGAGTTTGAGCCACAGCCAGGGAGGGGACCCACATGGCACAGCAGACCTCTCCTGTCTTGCCCACTGCTCCCTTCAGCAGTGTATTTCGGTCAATCTGCCTGTACTGCTCCCCACTCTGTCTCTGGTGAATCCTCTCATTTCCCGTGACTCTGGCCTGTACCCAGCTCTTGTATGCATAAATAAATAAATCTTTAAAAAAAAAAAAAACTTACAGTGGGCCTCTCTGGAGGTGCAAGGGGTTGAGTGTGACACTGTGGGGTTTCTATAGCCACTGCAATGCAAGTTAGATCCCCAGCCAAGGAGGTGACCTACATAGCACAGCAGACCTCTCCTGCCTTACCCACTGCTCCCCTCAACAGTGTATTTCAGTTGATCCGCCTGTCCTGCTCTCCACTGTCTCTGGCGAATCCTCTCACCACCTCTGCGCCTCTGGCCTGTGCCCCAGATCTTGTATGCATAAAAAACAAAAACAAAATACTTATGTTAGGGGGAAAGGTGGTCCTAAATGGATTATGGGTGTGTGGACTCCAACCCCCACTCCAGACCATCAGTGTTCCAGAGCCACAAATCCGATAAGATGATTATCAAAGAGTGGATTACTGGGACCTGAGGGTGGAGTTAAGCAGCCAAACTGGCTATGAAACCGAGGTGAGCCTGGGAGACACGCTCTCTGACTGAGGAGCCAGACCCCTGCCTTCGGAGCGATCTCATTCGACTTGGAGCTAGCCCTCAACGCGCCATTGCTTAGATCTGGTAGAGTATTTGTGGATTTGTATCCCTTTCTTTTTCCTTTGGTGTTATTACTATTTTATTCCCCTTTCTTTCATAAAATAAAACGTGCTAATAACTTTTGCCACGTGTACCTGGAGTTGGGATTTTTAAGTCTTCTGAGCGCGCGGGTGGAGAACCCAGTGTGGGGAACCCATTTTATATTAGGGTTGCCCTGTAACACTTACAGTGTAGTACAATGGGCTGCACAACAAAATCCAACTCCCTGTTCTAGAAGAAACTCATCTTTTTTCAAAATTATACTTTTTATGGAGGGAACATTAGTTACAAAACTATGAATGAGGTATAGGTTCACACCTCTTCAGATGTATGTTAATACAATAACCTTATCTCCAAGGCACTCAAAACCCTTGATCAGAGTTCACTGGGCCCCACCCTCCTTTGTTCGCCATCCCGCAGTCTCAATCCCACAGTCAAATTTCCAGTGTTTGTTTTGATTTGGTTTTATCTGTTCTGTTGTTTTGTTTCTCTATATTCTATATATAAGTAAAACATTCTTGTATGTTTCCTTTGATTAATTTTGCTTAACACATGCTCTCAGTTCCATCCATCCAGTCTAAAATGGCAATATTTCAGCCTTTTGTTTTGATTGTTTTCATTTTGTTGGGCTTAATGTGTTCTTTGTAGATGTTAGCTATTAGCCCCTTGTCAGATGTATAATGTGCAGACATCTTCTTCCATTTGATGAGGTTTTGTTATAGGGTAACCCTAATATGAAATGGGTTCCCCACACTGGGTCCTTCACCCGCGCGCTTAGAAGACTTTTAAAGTCCCAACTCCAGGTACACGTGGCAAAAGTTATTAGCACGTTTTATTTTATGAAAGAAAGGGGAATAAAATAGTA
>JAGFMF010011718.1:203462-245039 GCA_019455555.1 Galemys pyrenaicus | reverse complement strand
TCCCCTCCCTGGCCGGCAGCAGGAATCGAACTCGTGCGGTGGCTGCTGTTTGCTTCATAGTGCGTTGCTTAACCCACTGCGCCACCAGGGAGGCCCTTTTTTACACTTTTTATTGTATAGGTCCTTCACCTCTTTTGTTAAGTTTATTCGTAGGTATTTAATTATTTTTGTTCTGATACATATTGAATAGCTTTCTTGATTTCTTTCTCTTCTAGTTCATTAGTTGTATATAAGAATGCCAGAGTTTTTAAATTGATTTTGTGACCTAACAATTCACTGTACTGATTTATTATTTCTAAAGCATTTTAGTGGAGGCTTTAGACTTTCATGTTGTCCACAAATAATAAGTCTTACTTCTTTCCCAATTTGGATTCCTTTTTATGCCTTACTGCTCTAACTAGGATTACCAGTACTGTGTTGAATAGTAGTGGTAGAAGTGTACATCCTTATGATTAGCTGACCTTGGAGGAGAAGCTTTCAGTTTCCCACTGTTGAGTACAATGTTGGTTGTGGGTTTGTCATAAAAACTCTTAACAAAATGGGAATAAAGGAACTTATATCAACATACTAAAGTCTGTGAACTACAGACCCATAACTAATATTATACTGAACAATGAAAATATGAAAGCTTCCCCATTAGGGTCAGGAACAAGGCAGGGAGATCTACTGTCACTAAATTGGCTTAAATTAGTAATAAATATTGTAGCAAAAATAATCAGAAAAAGAAAATAAAAGAAATACAGATTTTAAAAGAAGTAAAATTATGACTATTGCATATTATATGTTAGTTGAAAGTACTAAAATCTGCACAAGAAGCTACTATTACAGAAACAATACTGTAACAGTCTGCCAGTAAGGGGTTATTTTCCTAGGCATACTAAGATCTTGTCCAACTTAACAATAAATCAAGCAATCCAATTTAAAAGTGGGCTACTGCCCATTTTTCAAAGTCAATTTGAGAGAATATGGAACACTAACACATGTATGGTAAAATGCTAATCATCATTTCAAATAAGGGAGATGCAATTAAAGCCATAATGAGATATCACCACACACCTGTAAGAATGGCATATATTAAAAATATAAATTATTAAATTAATTAAATACATTAAATAAACTAGAAAATTAAATATTCCAATTAAATAAACCTCTAATAACATGTTGGAAATTATGTTGAAAAAGAAAAACACATTCCTTATAGGACTGTAAATGATGCAATTGTTTTGGAAAGCTGTGAACTTTAAAAAACTAAAACTAAAAATAACATGTAACCCAACAGTCCCACTTCTGATATCTATACAAAGAATATGAAGCCATCAGCTTAGGAATTACTGCTTTGCAATGTTTATTGCATATTTACAAAAGCTAGGTTATAGAAACAACTTAAATGCCCACTGATAGAGGATTGGATAAAGAAAGATGTGGTATATCTAAATAGTAGGATACTATTTAGTATACAGAAAGAAGAAATATTACCATTTACAGAAAAATGAGAAAAGCTTGAGGGAATTTTGTCAGAAAGATAAAGACAAATAAGGGTAAGTTCTATATATGAGTAAAATCAGGAACCATAGTGGATGAACTGATAAAGCAGGGTAAACTACTGGCTTAGTAAGTGAAGTGAGATCTGAGGCTTGTGGAAGGGAGGGGGAAGAATGACTCAGAGAGGTAGGTGACTGGGGGGAAATGAAGACAATAAAGGCTCACTCAACATCAAAATGTGAACTACTTTCCAACAAAATATTAGAGAAGATATCTTCTGTTGCTTTGTGACTTGGGGATAGTCAGGAGATACTACTTGATGGATAATTTACCTAGAAAAATATAATTAAACAATTTCTAATTAGGTTATTTTTTATGTTTGTGTTTCTAATGCTGTATAATAACCTTATTGGTTTTTAATCATTCTAAACCCATTTCCACATTTGATCTATGCAATCTATGCACAAATAAACTGGCATTGACAGATGTGTCCTGATATAAATAATGGTATTTATAGTCACCATGGAAAATAAAAATTGACAACCTGAATTTATGTATCATTTGCTTTAGTATTAATCCATAACTGTATTATAGGAATTTAAAAATTATTACTTGGATCACTTAGCCTAGATATAAATGTATATTGGCATATATTGTTTGAATGGCCATGTTACTTAAATTTCTGTGATATTGTGAATTATATAGACTTTAGTGAAACAAATATCCCATTGTGGTGTACTACTGTGTATCATTAGCTTTATTAGCATACCAATGTTTTTAAGATGCAGTACAACTTCAGAGATATTATTATACTAAAATGAAAAAATTATAATAACCCTGTGAAAAGTAAAGAAAAAAAACAAACAGAAAACCACACCTGTCACAGTAGAAACACTAGGGTAACTGTTGTAGTCCCTCAAATAACTTAGTAAAAGAAGCCAAGGTTTTGGTTAAAACATGGAAGGATGAAAGTACCAACGATATGATGATGATACAGAAAGAGAAAATTTAGTAGAAAAGATGAAAGGTTACAGCTTTGAAGATGATGAGATTGAGATATATTTTAGATAGTCAAGAACTATTCAGTAGACAGTTACATAAAGGAGTATGGAGACAGGTATGGACTGGGTGTAGAAATTTAAAGCCAAGATAGAAAAACTTGCCTTTCTTCCATACTCAACAAATCCTCAGTAGTTAAGTAAGTTTGTCAGGTCATAGGAGGATATAAACTCTTTGTTGTAGGAAATGCCAGTCAACCTTACATATCAGGGTTCTGATTCTAGGAAGATTGTGGAGTAGGAAACACCAGGAATGTGTCCCTCCACATAGACAACAATAGTTCTGAACAAATCTGTCTAAGGTTGATCCTCACCACAAGGCAATCTAAAAATAATAAATTTTTAAAAAATGCTCAAAGAGGGGCCTCCCTGGTGGCGCAGTGGGTTAAGCAACGCACTATGAAGCAAACCTCAGCCACTGCACAGCACCAGTTTGATCCCAGCTGCCAGCCAGGGAGGGGACCCACATGGTGTGGCAGACCTCTCCTGCTGTGCCCGCTGCACCCCTCAGCAGTGTACTTCTGTTGATCTGCCTGTTCTGCTCCCTGCTCTCTGTGGTGAACCCTCTCACCACCCCCCCACCTCTGGCCTGTACCCCAGTGCTTGTATGCATAAATAAGTAAAACTTTTTAAAAAATAAAATAAAATAAAAATGCTCAAAGAATTAAAGAAGATGCAGGGAAAGTCAAGAAACTATGTGTGAATAAAATGGAGCTATCAAGATAAAAAATCTGAACAGTTGGGCCTTCCTGGTGGCGCAGTGGGTTAAGCAACGCACTATGAAGCAAACTATAGCCTCTGCAGCACAAGTTCGATCCCTGCCGCCGGCCAGGGAGGGGACCCACATGGTGTAGCAGACCTCTCCTGCTTCACCCGCTGCTCCCCTCAGCAGTGTGTTTCAGTCAGTCTGCCTGTTCTGCTCCCCATTCTGTCTCTGGTGAATCCTCTCACCTCCTGTGACTCTGACCTGTACCCCAGCTCTTGTATGCATAAATAAATAAATCTTAAAAAGAAAAAAATCTGAGCAGAAATTCTTGAAATAAATTAAATGAAAAACTTACATAAAGGGACTAAAAGGTAGATTTAAGTAGGCAGAAGAAAGAATCAGTGTATTTGAAGATAAGTCAGTGAAAAGTATGAGGAACAAGAAAGGGGAAAAATTGGGGACCTTTGGGATACCATTAAACCAAACAATGTATTCATCATGAGAGTTTTAGAAAACAAATATAGAAAGGGGAACACAGGATATTTGAAGAAATATTGACTGAAAATTTCCCAGATTTGATGAAACATATGACTATAAATTTCCAAGAAGCTCAAAGGACTCCAAGACAGATGAACCCGTGGGACCCACACCAATACACATGATCAAACTTTCAAGTGCAAATACAAAGAGAAAATCTTGAAAGAAGCACAAGAGAAGTAAATTGTCACATATAAGTGAGCCTCGATTATTAACATATTTATCATTAGAAACGCTGGAGACTAGATACAAGTGGGAGGATACACAGACAAATATGGCTTTATGTGGGAGCTTGGATCATTCGGTGCCTTGACTATTCTGTGCCTTTCACCCAGAGTACAAACAGGGTTAAGTCTGAGATGAGGAACCTCTCAGGGAAAAAGTCCTGCTATGAGGATCTACACATGCTGAAAACAGCAAAGATGTTATGCTTAGGTTAGCAAAAACATTGAGGCTTCCCCTCATTCCCTCCCTAATTTCCCAGCCTTGGCTGGGGCTAGATGGTCACACACGCTTACGCATTCCCTGTTTGCCTGCTTGCTTCTTTGATTTTATTTTTTTTAATCTTCTGCTTGATTCTAAAAAAAAAAAGAGACTGCCCTTGGCGTGTCACTGGACCTTGAATTCCCCTTGGTGTTGTCCTAGGCTTCTCATTGCTTTGCACATGGACTCTGAGTAATTTTTTTCCATCCCATCCCACACCACACATCATGAGATAGCTCAACAATGTTTGACATTGTGATCAATGACAGATCACATATACAGTGAATGTCCACATAGGTTATATCATAAGGTCTAAGTGTAAAATTGGATATATACCTAGATTTATGTGATTGTGCTCTATGAGGTTTATGCAATGACAAAACTGCCTAGCAATGCATTTCTCAGAACATAGTCTCACCTTGACTGTATTCAAAGTGCTAAATAAAAATAATCAAAATCAAGATTCCTGTATTTGACAAGTGTCTTTCAAAAGTGAAAGAGAAATTGTCATTCACAGAAAAAAGTGGAGGGAGAAAAAAAAATTGATGACACCAAAGCTTCTTTGAAAATATCAGCAAAAGTGACAGACCTTTAGATAGATGGGCTAAAAAAAAAAAAGAAGTGAAAATAGGGACATTAATACAAATAGTAAAGAAATGAAAAGGATTATAATAGGGTACTATAAGGAATTGTGTGTTAACAAATCAGATAAAGTAAATGAATTGAACAAATTACTGGAAACACAAAACCTACCAATACTAAATTATAATAGAAAATCTGATTAGAACTAAATTAATAACTTGATTGAAATAGTGTTGCAGGGCAGGGAGAAGGGCACCACAAAACCCCTAAACCTGCTTTTTTAAAATGGGTTTTGCTATCCGCCACATCTAGACAAACATATAAGGTTTTTAATGGAAAGGAATTTTAATATAATTAGGGTAAAATATAGAAAGGGTAAAGAATATAGTTATTAAGTTAAGCATTTAGAGTTACCCATCTCCTTGAGGGTAAAAGTTTAGCTAAATAGGATTGGACCAAAGTAAGCCTGCCACAAGTCTAAAGGACCTTTCAGTGGAGATTCATAGAAAAGGGTCAGAAAGAATTAGACAAATTTGGGGAGGAAAAGAGCAAAATCAAAATTAAGGTGAAAGCTGCCATTGTTAAGCTCCCCACGGTTCTCTCACCTATATCTTTTCTAACCAGTCCAAGACCAAAAAGCAAGTGCAGTTTTTTTACATGTCCTTTTGCTTTACGTGTTTTTTTTTTTTTTTAATGTCTCCTTGCTGCTTTGAATCCTGCTTCCTTATTTCCCTTTGTCTGTCCTCTTTTTTCTCTAATATTTTTTTATTTTTGCTTAGCTCTACCCATTTAGGGCAGAACTGGGATTCTGGAATTTTCACCTTTTGGTGAAGGACTGAAAGCTTTCTTCTAAGATCACGATTAAGGCAAGGACGCCCATTTTCACTACTTCTAAATTGAATAACAAAAAGCCAAACAGCCAAAAGTAGGCAAAAGACTTGGATAAATACTTCTCCAAAGAAAAGACACAAGTACCTAATAAATACATGAAAAGATGCTTAAAAATCACCAATCACTAGCTGAAATGCAAATCAGAACGAAGCAGATTCTGGCTAGGTAATGAAAGTGGCAGAAGAAAAATTGTAAAAGAATGGAAATTTACAGGCCCTGAGTCTCTGAGCAGGAGGCTGCAAAAAAAAAAAAAAAAAAAAAAAACAGAAACAAAAACAAAAAGGCTTGATAAGAAGAGGAGCCGGAGGGAGAGGGTAANCGGCTGCAAAAAAAAAAAAAAAAAAAAAAAACAGAAACAAAAACAAAAAGGCTTGATAAGAAGAGGAGCCGGAGGGAGAGGGTAATGACCGGCATTTTAGGCTCTGAATGTTAACTTCTAGTGAGGTTAAACACACCTTTTCCTGTGTGTTTTTTAAGCTGCTTGTGTGACTGTGTGTTAATCTTTAGCAAGCAATGAACCCCCTCCACCCCTCACCCCAGTGTGTATTCAACAGATAGAGGCCCCTTAGTGAGCTTATTTAGTATGAAAGACCATAGAAATGAGCATTTTGGGAGTACATACTAGGTGTCTCCTCCCTGTCATTAGAGGGCTTTCAGCTTTCCTGTTGCTGAATAAGCTCTCTCAAACTCACATGTCATGGTCCATGTCCTCAATTTTCATGACATGAGACAAGAACTTGCTGACACCATGCAACAATATCACAGTGAGATACATACAGCCCCACTTCTATTTAATGGCAAGTATCAAGAAAAAAATATATAAATACTTGCAACGACAGGGAGAAACTGGAACCCTTGTGTACTATTTATTATTGGTGAGACTGTGAAATAGTACAGTCACCGTGGAAAAAGGAATGACCAATCTCAGATAATTAAAAATAGAAGTACTATGGTACTAAGTAAGCAATTCCACTTCTGGGTATGTGCCAAAAGAACCATAAGCAGGTTCTTTAAGATATCTGTATAGCTGTGCTTGTAGCAGCATTATGCATAATAGGTAAACTTGGAAGCAACTCAAGTGTCTGCCAACTGAAGCAAGAGTAAGCAAAATGTGGTCTATACAATGGATCGTTGTTCTGCTTTTAAAAGGAAGAAAAGTCTGAATTTTGCAACATGGAGGAATCTTGGGGACAATATGTTAAATTAAACCTGTCAGAAGAAAACTAATACTGCATGATTTTACTTACCTGAGGAGCTTAGAGTACTCAGATCTGAAAGACAGAAGGTATAAAATGGTGTTTGCTGGGGGTTAAGAATAGCAGATGATGGGTAGTTACTGTTAGATGATTACAGAATTTCATTTTTATAAGAGTAAATAGATTATGGAGCTGCAAAATAGTGATAATTGCACAATATAAATTTATATGCTACTACTGAATTGTACAATTAAAAGTGGTTAAGATAGAGTGCAAAAATTTTCTCTCAATCAACAGGGTGATTGTTTTGGTTAAAGTTTCTTTTGCTGTACAGAAGCTTTTTAGTTTGATGTAGTCCCAGCTGCTTATCTTTTCCTTCACTTTCTTTGCTTTGGGGGATGGGTCTTTAAAGATGTTACTGGCACATATTAAAAAAAAAACAAAAAAAAACTAGCAACAACAAATGTTGACTGAGGATGTGGAGAAAAAGGAACTCTCCTTCACTGCTGGTGGGAATGCAAACTGGTCCAACCACTATGGAAAGCTGTATGGCTGTTCCTCACACTACTAAACATGGAGCTACCACATGACCCAGCAATTCCACTACTAGGGATATACCCAAAGGATACAAAAACACTAATTCAAAACAATACCTGTACCCTTATGTTTACTACAACACTATAAATAATAGTTAAGACTTGGAGACAACACAAATGCCCAAAAATAGATGACTGGGTCAAGAAGATGTGGTAAATATGCACAATGGAATACTATTCAACAATCAAAAAAAGATAAACCAACGCCATTCACAGCAACATGGATGGAGCTAAAGGGATTATATTCAGTGAAATAATTCAAAAAGAAGAATATCAGATAGTTTCACTTATAGGAGGAATATAAGGGGCCCAAATAAGGCATTAGGGAAAATATAATAATAAAAACTAACAAAACAAAAATAAACATGCAACTATAAATCAGAGACATTGCAGGGAGGGGTAGGGAGAAGGATCAAAACCAGGGTGAGGGGAGAACAGGGAACTCTTGTGGCTCACCGGTGAACTGCTGGTAGAAATTCTATGGGGACTGCACCTGAGAAAAGAAAGCAAACATTGTTAAAAAAAAAAAAATGTAAAATATGTATAAATAAATTTTAAAAAGATGGTTAAGATACACAAAATAGATAAGGGGGAATTCAGAGTTACTATGGAAACCTGGCCATGAGTCCACCCGACCAACAGGGGGCTATCAAGAATTGTGCAAAATTGTGGCCAAACAGGTCCCAACTAAACCCGATGTTCCAGATGTTCCAGCATATAATCTGCAGAGAGGGGCTCTCCTGTTCCCCTCCTCCCCCCCAGTAAAAAACCCACCAAAACAGGCTATAAAAGGGAACCACAAATCCTTCTTGGTGTGCAGACTTCTGTGTCACGCTCTGCATCTCTTTGCAGTGTATTTCACCAAGTCCACCTTTCCTGTTCTCCACTGTCTCTCGTGAATTCTTTAACCTGCCTCCGGCCTCGCTCTGATAGTTCTACTACAGAAAGCTTTGCTGCCGGTTATGCGGAGGAGAGGAAGTTACTAACCCAAAAAAAAGACCCAGAGGTTCTACGTGGTTGAAGTGGGATAGAGGAGGGACTGCAAATGCAACCTGCACAGATACCTGACGGAGACGGCCCGTCCTGTCCCGGAACGCCCATGCCCACTCCGGCAGCCCAGCAGGGCGCAGGAGTTGTTCCCCGCGCGGCTGCAGCCACGGGCCAAGCCTATTCACTGCGGTCCCGCGATTCCCTAACCATGAAGGCCACTGCCAGGGCTTAACCTCCGGGGTCCTAGAAGAAGGCGTGAGCGGCGAACCGCTCCCCTAGCCTCAGCGCCCCTGCTCCCCGCCCCCGCCTCGTCCAGCCGAGCAGCCAATCCGAGTCCAGCTTCCGCCAGGTTCGGGGTGCGGGAGGCGGCTCGGTAGCCCGAGGCTGCACAGAGCTCCATCTTTGTGTCCCGTGTCAGGTAAGGCGCGCAGGGTGGCGGGGTCGGGTGTGGCTTTTATAAAACCCTTGGCCAGGAGCTTGCAATGGAAGCCCGCGGGAGACCCCGGCACTCTTCGTCGGCTCCCCGACGCCGCCTACCTCGCCCCGCCTGGGGCCTAGTGGAGGGGCGGTCGGGAGGCCGAGCTGGCCCCGAATCACCGCGCACTCCATTGTGGAGGCGCTTTTCCAATAAACAAAGATCATCAGAAAAATTAAATCTACATTTAATTTAAGTGTTCATGGGTTTCGTTTTTAGGTCTGTGTTAGTCGACTGGGACTGCGTAAGCGTCCCGCGTAGTAGTGCGGCTGCAGGAGGTGGTGTGAGAGTTGGGCCCTGGGAACGCGAGCTGGGAAGGGCTGGTGCTCGGGCGGATGCTGGGATAGGAAACCTGTGCAAGTCACGTAACCTAGTTTCCCTATATCCTCTTTGACAACTGGGAAATAGTATTTAATAGACTTGTGTGTGGGGGGGGGGCTAAATGAGTTAAGTGCATTATACAACAATTAAGGCTGGGCTCCCATTAATACGGATATGGACATATGTATAGACACACACACAGATATTTCTGGGTAATGAGTTGTTCCACTAAGTACTTAGGTAGTGTACAACAAAGCTATAGAATAATAGCAAGCAAGTTAAAAATAAATGTAACCAGATATTGGGAGCAGAGACAGTGGGAAGGGGGTTTGAAATGTGTTAGTCTGTCCAATAGAACTTTTTATGAGAATGGGACTCTTCTATATTTAATTAACTTACATTTAAATAGCCACCTGTGTCTAGTGTCTACTCATAGAACTGTGCTGATCTTTACAGTTTTTGTAGTTGAGTTTTAAATTTGCCTCTTGGAAGTTAATGTGGCCAGTTACATAATTATTGTCATTTGAAAGTAAAGCATACTAGTAACTTTATTCATTCATTCCCTCATCCCCCAAATATTAACAACCTTGCAGCAAGCAGAACATTTTCTATAAACAGCTATAAAGACTTATGTCTATGTATTTCATTATTACAGCAAGTGTAATGTGCTTTATAGCAAAATTGTAATAGATAAGCAAAAAACCCTAAGTCATTAAAATGTCCACCACTCAGAAAATAAATACTGCTAATCTTTTGATGGATTATCTGTATTTCCAGGCTTTTGTTCCATGTAGACATTTTTTTTTTTTCTTGATAGATCACAAAATAGGCGACTTTGGGGAAGGAAAACCTCTAGTGAAGGGTTGCCTGTATCTTTACCTTAGCCCTGGCCCCATCTGAGAATAGTGCCTTCTCTCAGTCCTTTCCCCTACTTTGCCAGTGGCCTGAACTTGGAACAATGATTATAGGCACCTCAGAGAATATTTCAGAGTGGAGGAGAGTCATTCTGTGTAATGAGTAATCCCCAGAGTCTCTCAACCTTAGCATTATTAATGATATTTAGGACTTAAACTCTTTATTATGGGAGGCTGTTGTGCTCAGTATAGGATGTTTAACAGCACTCTTGGTATACCCTTCCTTCTCCCATTATGACAATTAGAAATGTAGGTTGAGACCACTGGATTAATGGAAATCACTAAATTATTGTTCATGTGCTCCAAAGAGGTTCATGTTCCAATCTGTATGTGGGAAAGAGACTGAGTTCAAAAGAGAGGCATAATTTAAGCTAAGAAAGCTGTTTTGACCTGGCTGTACCCTTGATTTACTGTAAGATTTGGTGGTGAAGAATATCAGTTAGGATTCCAACAGAAATAAGCACAAAAGGAAAGGAATGTTTGGAGGGGACTTTTTATAGAATTGGTAGAATTTGTGGAACCAGTAAGTGGTAAATCATCAAGGGAAGGTCATCCTGAGGATGTCATTCCCGCTCTTTTCTGAAGCAACAGAGAAGGGACTGTGGTACCGCAGTATGGGAGGGACTGTGTTGGCACATTGAAGGAGGCTCCAGATTCAGCCATTACCAGAGAGGCAGCCCAGTGGGAAGAGGCAATTGGGGATAAATCAATTACATCTCAGTAGAGTTATTTTAAAAATGTGTAGGAAAACAAACAGGTACAAAACAGTGAAAGAACATGACACTCTATAAAGAATAAACTATGTAATTACTATCAGGGTCACAAAGAGTGCATTGTGAAATCTTGCTTTTAAAAATCTTAATTGATCTGCTAAAAAAACATGTTCTCTCTAGAGATCTTTGAAAGCACAATTATTGAGCTTTTATAATTTTAAAAACAGAAGCGATACCTACATGTTTTGCTTATGTGGAAGATTTATATTCCTTTCCTTCCCACACATACCCACACACTTGTGACTTGTGCTATGCTCAGGTGTTCCCGCAGTTCATGTTTTCCTGTCGTACTTGGCCAGGGAGAACTAGTCTTTCAACAACAGGGGACCAAGGTTATGACATGGATCCTCTTGAGTGATCAGTGCCTACAACTTGTATGAGCACCAGAATGTCATGATCTCAACCTACTTTTGAAATTGAATTACATATTGTTCTGCAGTTATTTAAGTTAATAAGCGTCTCTTAAAGCATGGATCTACCCTTGCAACTTTATTTTTTTTTTTAACCTAAAAGCAAAAGCTATATATTTCTCATTGACAGATATGAGAATATCTTTGTATGTGTTTAAAGGAGAAAGTTTCCTCCCCTCCCTCCATCTTATTACTTATAGAATTCACATCATTTAGATAGAAAAGTCCATTTAGGGCATTTATGTGATAAACACAGTTCTTTAAAGTTACACGTAGCCTTCATAACAACCAATGAAGAGAAACAAGGACTACGGTGAGCCATATGGACTCTGTGACTGAGTAGTTAATCTTCTCGACTGTGTAAGCCTACCCTTGCAACTTTAAATATACTAGACATTTATCCTTAGTAAGAGTAATTTGACTCCTCGTAACTCCTTTCTCTCCTGTTATATACTGATCACTTTCAGTTTAAGGTAGATTGTTTTGAAATAGCGATAAGCAATTAGGGGATGGGAAGGGCTAGAAAAAGTGGAGTATGGAAGAAAGTGGCTAATGTTTAGGAAGAATAAGAAGGACCGCTGACCTGTTCAGCACTTTTGGGGACCTGATGGCAGCAGCTTCATTGGCTTATGATACCCTGAACTTTGTTCTAGTTCAAATTCTGTCTGTCTGCTTCTTTTAGGAGCAGAAGAGAAGCTGATAACTTCCCAGTTAACCAGCCCTAATGCTAAGAAATCCAATCCAAAAAAGAACAAAAAGTAATTGAAGTGCATTAGAATTTATAGCTTGTCATCACTGAAATACAGCATAAGAGTCACCTAAGTTTGTCTAAATTCATCAGCCCTCTCTCTTTTTCAAGGTGCAAAAACCAAGACACTGAGAGACCATGTGCCCTGGCCTTCGCTTTAAGGCTAATAGTGGCCAAGCTAGGTCTAGAATACTGATCTCTTCAATCCCAGGTAGGCTCTTTATCCTCCTGAGAGATAGGTAGTGTGTCAAAGCAAATGAAGGCTTAAACTATTCCACATTATTTAGTAGAGCTGCTACAGTACATATGGGGTAAGGAGAAATCTACCTTAAATGGCTTTTAAACAGGTTATTTATGTAATTGTGTTGAATTTTTCCTTTTGACTTTTATAGCCTGACCTGTCCTTTGTCATTATGCAGTGATTCAGGAAGTCACTGAGATAGTAACTTTAAGTGATTGCTCCTGGAGAGGCATACACTATATTTCTTGATGGGAAGGGTTATTAATTCAACCTAATTTAATTTTTGTATGGCACAGCCCTAGTATGGCTTTTTTTTAACTTGACAAAGATATTTTAAAATTAATCTAGAAGTTTAAACAAGAAGGATAGATAAGAATACAGGACAAACTCCCAGATAATAAAACATTGGGAAGCCACATCATGTAAACAATATAGTTTAGGCATGGGAAGAGAGATCAGTAGTTCAACAGAAAGAGTGGAAATAAGATTAACCATATCTATAAAAATTTTAAGCTTCAGTCTTTGGGAGAAAATCAAATGTTCAGTAAGCAATGTAAAAACCAGTTGGGGAAAAGTATAGTGAGAATTGAAAGGAAAGGATGTGAGGAGGGAGAGAAAAGAAGGCAGACCAAATAAAATAAGGACAGGTCTTTATTACTGCACTCCCAGGTGAGGTTCCCGGACGCTAGAGTAAGGTTAGTGAAGTTGCACCCGTGTCAGGGACAGAGACCTCCTTTATAGGGGAAGAGATGTGGGGTGATGGGGCTGAATATGAAGGCTTGTTTTTCTGCTTTTGTGGTGGGCCAGATCCATATCAGTCCTGGTCAGGGCCCTTTCATTCCAGCCTTTTGGTTTTAGGAAAAAGGGCAAAGGATCTGTTCTAGCTACTTCCTGCTGACACGGGGCATTGTAGGGGAGGTAGATAAAAGAAAGGAGGGGTTTGGAGCATAGTGGCAGGGTTGTCACTGGTCTTGAGTGGGGAGCCAGGGGTAAGGGTGTAGAAGCATTCGATTGAAAGAGGCCTGAACTCGGCATGTATGCGCTGTAGGGGTGGTGAGGATGACAGTGTAGGGCCCTGTCCACCGAAACTGGAGCAGCTTTGGCTGGAAGGACTCGAGTAAGACTAGATCTCCCGGGTACAGTGGTGAGGATGGACATTTGAGGAGGTCAAGACCAGAGGTGGGGCTGGGCAGATACCAGTCAGTGTGTTTTTGAAGTTGTCTGAAAAGAGAGATATGGGAGATAACCCGCGAGTGGAGAGGATTGGACAGGTAGGTCATGATTGAGGAGAAAAGGATGATCATGCATAAATTAAAAGGTGTAGGGTCAGTGAAAAGTCTCAGGCTTTTCCACCCTCCTGCCATTGGTGTCGATGATGGACACCTGTGGTCTTGCACGCATGCCTGTTGGCAGGCACCTCGAGTAGGGTGTGGGCATGCGTAAGTGGGCACACCTGGGCTGAGACATGCGGTGTCTAAGGGCGGTGTCAGGAGAACGCCAGCAGAAAGAGGAGAGCATAAGCAGAAGAGAGAGACCTAGAGATCCTGGAGAGTGAAGATGCACTGGGTGCAAGGAGGCCTGCCAGCCTCCTGGCCCCCCGACCCCTGCCTGCCATGAACCTGGTCACTAATGATGCAAACAGCAATAGAATCCTTAAAAAGCCACCGAGGGTTCCAGGACTCTTCCTTGACCCATGTGCCGGATTCATGGAAAACCTGTTCCATGCCTTGCTGGCACTACAAAAGGGGCTAATTGAAACAGGGGTCCCCTTGGGGATGCCTGTTGTGGTGCCAGGAAGGGCACAGAGCAAGTTCTCGATGATTCTGGGCAGATGGGTCAAGGAAGGAGTCCTGGAGCCCTCGGTGGCTTTTTCGGCTTTTATTATTAGAGGTGACCAGATACATGGCAGGCAGGGGTGCAGGGGGCCGGGGGGAGGGCATGAGGCTGTCAGGCCTCCTAGCCCCCGGTGCGTCCTCACTCTGGCTCTATAGGCTCTCTCTCTTTTCTTTCTCTTCTCTCTCTGCTGTTTTCTGCTCTGCTGCTAGTGGCCTCGTGGCACCACCCTTATATGCCTGTGTCTAAGCCCAGGTGCGCCCATTTGTACACGCCCGCTTAGGCATGGGTGCAGAACCCCAGGTGTCCATCATCACGCCAATGGCGGGAGGGCAGGAAAGCCTGAGAACTTTGCCATTTACTCTACACCTGTATTGTAGCAAGGGCCAGAGGAAGGAGTTCAACCCATGACTTAGGAGTTCCAGGGAGAGTTTGGTTAAGTTTAATTAGTCGTTGGCTCACTGGACTTTACCTGAGGACTGGCACTGGTAAGGAATGTGAAGTTTCCAAGTAATGCCCAAGGCTGCTGAGACCTGCTGAGTGACTTTTGACATAAAGGCTGGGCCATTATCAGACTGGAGAATGGTAGGGAGATCAAAGTGAGGATAATGTGGTTTAAGAGGGCCTCAGTTACCAGGTTACCACTTGCGCCGTTTCTCCTTTCTGTGGTCACAGGGAAAGCCTCCACCCAACCTGCCATGGTATAAACCTGCTCTTTTATGAGTGGGGAGGTGAGTGAAGTCAGCCTGCCAATCTTGGCCAGACAAATGTCCGCAGTTGATGGGCTGCAAAGAAAGAAGGTGGGTGAACTCCCCCTTGAGGTGATCCCAGGCACAGGTTTGACAGCCAGAGCATGCTTGCCAGACTTTAGAACCCAAGGAGGGGTGGAAGAAGAGTGGACTCAGGAATTGGGTAAGTGGACGTGACCTGATGTGGAGAGTGTCGTGGACTTGTTGGATGACTAAGTCAGCCTGTTTGGTGGGTAGGGCCAATTTGTTATTTACCACATCCAGCGCTGGGCTACCTCAGTTCCCTCTTTGACAGGAGGAATAGACATTCGTCTGGCTCATGGACTGGGGTAATAGAGGGAACTGATAGGAAGAGGATAGGGGCAGGATCTCTGTCAAAGTCAGTTGTGAGACCCCTTGCCGCTGTGTCAGCCTTCTTGTTACCTGTGATAATGTAAGACTTGTCAGTTTGGTGTCCTTTACAGTGGTGTAGGGTAACTGGAAAAGTGATCTGACTTCTGACCGCCCACCATTGATGTTGATGACGGACACCTGACACCTGCGGTCCTGCACGCAAGCCTAAGTGGGCATGCGCAAGTGGGTGCACCTGGATTGAGACACGGGCGTATAAGGGTGGCGTCATGAGGCCGCCAGCAGACAGCAGTACAGAAAGAAGCAGCAGCAGTAGTGCAGAGGCATGAGAGGCTATAGAGCCCAGAGAACGAAGATGTGCCAGGGGCTAGGAGGCCTGCCAGCCTCCTGGCCCCCTGGATCCCCTACCTGCCGTGTCCCTGGTCGCCTCATATAATGATGCAATAAAAGCCTGAAAAAGCCACCAAAGGCTTCAGGACTCCTCCTTGACCCGTCTGCTCGGAATCATTGAGGACTTGCTCTGTGCCTTGCTGGCACTGCAAGTGGATAACAGCGACCTCAGTTGGAAACTGTAAGGCTGTTAAAAGCTTTTGGATGAGTTTGGCGTTGATAATGGGTGATCCCTCGGTGGAGAGGAACCCCCTCTCCTGCCAAATTGTAGCAGGACTGTGAGCAATAAGGAAGGCATGTTTAGAATCTGTATAGATGTTAACTTTTTTATGTTTGCTGAAGGGGAGGGCCATGGTATGCGCTATGAGTTCTGCCTTTTGAGAGGTGGTTCCCCTGACAGCTTTACTGCCTCAATTGCCTAGTCGATGGTAACAATGGCATAGGCAGCCCTTTGCTAACTTTGCGAATCTACACAAGAGCTGTCATCTACAAACAGTCCAGTAAGCATCTGACAAAGGAGAATCAGCCAAACCCAGTCTGGAGGTTTGCATTTTGCCCAGGATTTCAGGACACAAATGAGCAGCAGAAGGAGGGCCTAGAAATCGGCAGGAGAGTGGCTGGGTTGAGAGAATTTGACTAAGACTAACCAGCGTGATAGGGCTGAATGTGAAAACTTTTTTTTCTGCTTTTGCGGTGGGCCAGATGGCAGCATCTGGGATTGGGAAATGTCAATGATGGAATTTGTCTTTAGCAGTTTCAAGGCTCCCTGTGAGTGGTGACTCTTGGTGCGCTCTCACCGACCTTTCAAGAATCTTTCTCATGCTATATGCCAAAATAGAATTTAGATTGATTAAAATATAAAAGAAATAAAGAAAATAAAAATAGTTAAAAATCTAAAAAAAAGACGTCTAAGCATGATAATAAAGCCTTTTGCTATTTGGGCGTTTAAATACTAAACCCTTGAAATTAACAAATATACATAGTTCTTAGATTTTTTTAGACTATTAAAATATTCTTTATTAGTTGTCCTGGGTTTTGTGCCAAGCTTTACTTGGTGTTGGCAGGATAGTGGGGAGGAGGGGAAGAGAGAAATGTGTGATGCATAGGCAGAGTGTGAAAATGTGGAGCCTGCTCTTAACCTGGCCTGGGATTGCACCTCTTCCAAAGTGCCATCTTATCATATGGGCAGTTGACAATGGGAGGAGGAGTGTAGGGTAAAGGTTGATCAGGTATTTCCACCCTCCCACCACTGATGATGGGCACCTGAGGTGCTACGAGCATTCCAGGGTGGGCATGCGCAAGTGGGCGCACCTGAGTTGGGACACGGGCATAAATGGGTGGCGTCATGAGGATGCCAGAACTGCGAGGACCAACAGACAGAACTGCAAGGACCAACTGACAGTACTGACGAGCAGCAGCAGCAGTAGCAGCAGCAGCAGAGAGAAGAAGCAGCCAAGAGGGTGAGATGCGCTGGGGGCTGGGAGGCCTGCCAGCCTCCCGGCCCCCTGGAACCCCTGCCTGCCATGTATCTGGCCACCTCTCCTAAATAAAGTATGAAAAGCCACTGAGGGCTCCAAGACTCCCCTTCCCTGATCCGTCTGCCCAGAACCATCCTGAACCCTGCCTCCTGTGCTCCCATCCTGCCGCTACCAGGAGGAATCTGTCCAGTATACTCCAGTTGAATGTGCTTTGTAAATGACATTGCATTACATCCTAGGTAGTGGACTGATGATGCTTGATATGGTAGGATTTCTAGGTGGGACTCTATAGTGCCAGTAAGTCACAGAACAGGTTCTCAATGATTCTGGCAGATGGGTAAAGGAGGAATCCTGGGGTCCTCAGAAGCTTTTTCAGGCTTTTATTGCTCTTTACATCAGAGGCCACCAGGTACACTGCAGGCGGGGAGGCCAGGAGGCTGGCAGGCTTCCTAGCTCCCAGCGAATCTTCACTCTCTGGGCTCTCTAGCCTCTGACACCACCCTTGTATACCGCAAGTCTCAGCCCAGGTGTACTCACTTGTGCATGCGCACACCCTACTTGAGGTGCCTGCCATCAGGCATGTGTGCAGAACCGCAGGTATCCATGGTCAACACCAATGGCGGGAGAGCGGAAAAGCCTGATCACTTTTCCATTTACCCTACAGAGTCTTTTTCATACATGTGCATCTCTGCAAATGTTTTGTTTTGCTTTCCTCAGATTCTGTAGGAAACAGTGAATTTCAAAATTAACATCTGTAGACTATTTTTGCAGGATAATCTAGGATAAATGAAGGTTATCAGGCTTTTCCAACCTCCTGCCATTAGTGTCAATGTGATGTCTAGCACACAAGCCTGATGTCGGGCACCTGAAGTGGGGTGTGAGCACACGTAGGTGGGCACACCTGTATCGAAACATGGTCATATTAAGGCAGTGTCACAGGATGCCACAGCATAAAGAGACATAGCAGAAATCCCAAGCAGTAAGCAGCATAAGCAGAAAAGGCTAAAGAGCCCTGAAAGAGTGAAGATGCACCTGACCCCCTGTCCCCGCTGCTTGCCATGTACCTGGTCACCTCACTACTCTGATGTAGAAAGATCAGTAAAAGCCTGAAAAAGCCACTGGAGCTCCAGGACTCCTCCTTGACCCGTCTGCCCCGATCATAGACAGCCTGCCCTGTGCCTTCCTGGTCTCTACAGATACCGTCTGTAGGGTAAAGGTTCATCAGGTATTTCCACCCTCCCACCACTGATGATGGACACCTGAGGTGCTGCGAGCATTCCAGGGTGGGCATGCGCAGGTGGGCGCACCTGTGTTGGACATGGGCATAAATGGGCAGTGTCATGAGGACGCCAGAACTGTGAGGCTCGATAGACAGAACTGCAAGGACCGGCCGACTGACAGACCGACGAGCAGCAGCAGCAGAGAGAAGCAGCAGCCAAGAGGGTGAGATACGCTGGGGGCTGGGAGGCCTGCCAGCCTCCCGGCCCCCCGGCCCCCCTGCCAGCCATGTACCTGGCCACCTCTACTAAATAAAGCATGAAAAGCCACCGAGGGCTCCAAGAGACTCTCCCTCCCTGACCCGTCTACACAGAACCATCCGGAACCTGGCTCCAGTGCCACCATCTTCCTGCCGCTACACCGTCCCTGAAAGTTCCCAATTAGAAAGAGAAGACAAGCAGCAGTAATATATTTACAAGGACAGAGAATTCAGTGCAATTTAATAATTTCTCTGAAATATGGTTTGGTAACTAAAGACATAAATAGGAAGCAGTGGAGTTGCTAGGTCAGAGGTTGCTTGCATTTGGAATTTTAATGGCCATTGCTATACTGTCCTGATGATGTCCACCTATAGTCCATAGGTAATGTCAGGGAGTGTATTCTTTCCCACATTGTGACCAACACACTGTAGCAAACATTTTGATCTCTGTCTATGTGATAAAATATCTTGGTGAAATTATAATTTGCATTCTGTAATCCTGATTGAGGTTGAGCATTGTTCTGTTTTCAGAGTCTCCCGAACTTCCTCTTTGTGGGAATTAGTAGGTGTTTTAGAGCTGGGACAGACCTTAGAGAGGAAGTCCAGGAACCTTTTTGACCATAGCTATGTGACTAGTCCATGACTGAAGCAGAACCGAACGCCAGATCTCCTACTTGTTGTAAAAGCTGTCTGAGTGAGTGTAAGACAGGATCTGGGAAGGTCTCTAGGGCAATCTGGGATTTGGCTCTAGAACAAGAAATTCTTGAAATTACAGTGCAGAACTATAATGCCTTGACTATGAGGCCAATTGCTTTCACCTGCCCTGAACCTTGTCTATAATATGGAATTAATAAGACTTTATTTTTGCCCTTCAAAGATTAGGGTTAATGTATATAATTAGCTGAACCAAGTAGATTTATAGCTGTTACTAACCTGCTCATATTTGTGCCTTTTGTTACCTGACTCGCCTATTCATGTAAATTATAAGGGAGAAGTAAATTAAAGTTCTTTAAAATATGAGCAAGCAGAGTGTTTGGGAGGGCATGTACATGCCAGGCCATGCTTTCCCAGGAGCCTCTCCAGGCCATATTTTTCTGTCATTCATCCTTCATTTAGTTCTGGCTTTTCCCATGATTTTGCTATCAGTGTCTTAGTTACCTCCGGAGATATTTTATGCCTAAGAACATCTCACACTCAAACTGAATCCTGGGATCCAAGAAGAAAGCTTACCCAGTTTGTCAACCATTGCCTTTAAGGATTTGACTTCTATCAAGTTCCTTTTTCAGATTTTTTCCAGGAAACACGAGAAGGATCCGGATTTAAAAGGAAAGACAGCATGTGTGCTGATAGGTTTGGGTCTTGTGAGGCCTACCCCACCCCAAAGTTGAAAGGCATAATAGAAGAGAAACAGGAGGAGAATTTAAAAACATGTTATTTTCAACACATAGTCCAAGGACTGCCAAAACTCAAGATTTTTTTTCCAATGGGTAATATTTCATTTATTATTCATGAGGCATCATGATGCTTAACTCCTCCATTTTTTTTTTTTGATTGTGACAGTTCTTTCTTTGTTCTGACATGATCAACCTAAATTTTGTGTTGATACAGTTCCTGTAGTTTCATTTCCCCCCTTTTTTTAACTTGGGGTAGCATTGGTTGACAATACTGTATATGATTCAGAGAAACACTTCCATTGTTTTGAAACAGAATAAGATCAAACAGGGCTGTGTCCAAGCACAGGAGCTGCCATAATCTTCCCTTCCAAAGATCATGGAGGAAACTCCTATCTCTCCTGGTGCTTGGAACAGTCATTCCTATTTCTGGACATACCACCTTGCTGGAAGGACTGGAGAGCCACCTTTACTCCTTTCTCTATAGTGATTCTTTTACTTTGCACAGGTCTTAGTTAAAGTAAGTGAAGTAGCAATTGTAACAGCTCTGAAGAATGAATGAGAAAGTTCATTCTTATGGGCCTCTCTGTTCTACCCTCAAATCAAGTTTTTCTCCAAGTGTGACTGACCATTTGTACCCAGTCTCCTGATACCTGTCAACAATTCAGATTCTTACTCTCCCTTCTCTTCCAGAATCAGAATCTCTGGTAGCAGACCTTGAAATACACATCTTTGGCAAGCAATTCTATGAGTACATTAAAGTTTGGAACTACTCTTATTTGTACTAGTTCTGTATTTCTTTTCCTCCTCCCTCCTGTTTCCCTGTATTTTTCTTCATTCCTCATTTCTTCTTTTTTTTTTTTTTTGAATTTATTTATGCATACAGGAGCTGGGGTACAGGCCAGAGGTGCGGGGAGGTGAGAGAGTCCACCAGACAGAGCAGGGACAGAGCAGTGGCATACAGGCAGATGGATCGAAACACACTGCTGAGGGCAGCAGCGGGCCAGGCAGGAGAGGTCTGCCTGCGCCATGTGGGTCACCTCCCGGCCGGCCGCAGGGATCGAACTTGTGCTGCAGGGGCTGCCGTTTGCTTCATAGTGCGTTGCTTAACCCACTGCGACACCAGGGAGGGCCCTCCTCATTTCTTCTGACTCCTGCTTGCCTGTTTGCTCCCTCCTTCTTCCTCCTTAATACTAATGGTTCAGGTAGCTGGTTGAAGTGTTCTTTCTTTTAAAATTTTTTAAGGTGACGTTGGTTTACAATACTTTATATCTAGATGTGTAGGGTCACACTTCTTCAGGTAGTGATAGCATTCAACATCCACTACCAGACACCCATAGTTCTTCACCATAGGACATTATGCTCTCTCCCTACTTTGTTCATTCCCACCTCCCCAGCTCCCTTCTGGTAGCCTCAATTTTATGGTCATGTTTCTAGGATTTTATTTATTTTTTTTGGTTTGGTTTTGTCTGGCTCTTTGTTTTGTTTCTCTGTGTACCACATAAATGTGAAATGATTCAGTATTTGTCTTTCTTCTTCTGACTTACTTTGTTTAGCATAATCCCCTCCAGTTCCATCCATATTGTTGTAAATGACAAGACTTCATTTTTTTTTATATAGCTGAATGATATTTCATTGTGTGCATACACTCCATTTCCTTAATCCACTCATCTGTCCTTGAACACTTAGTTTTGTTAACTTGACTGCTATAGTGTTGCAATGAACATAGGAATACATATATCCCTTTATTTAATGTTTTTGCATTCTTTGAGATACATAGGTGTGAAATTGCTAGATCAAATGTTAATTTTTTTAGTATTTTGAGGAACCTTTATCCTGTTTCCCATAGGAACTGGATCATCTATATGTCAGTCCGACAATGTATGAGGGTTCCTTTTACTCCACTGACAGTTGTGATTGTTGGTCTTTTTGGTATGGGCCATTCTTATAGGTGTGAAATGATATCTCATTGTGATTTTGATTTGCACTTCCCTAATGGTAAATGATGGCGAGCATTTTTTCATATGCCTCTTGACCATCTGTATGTCTTCTTTGAAGAGTTGTCTCTTTAGCTCCTCTATACATTTTTTAATTTATGTGTTTTTTGCTTCCTTTTTTTCCTTCTTGAGTTGTATGAGTTCTTGGTAGATCTTGCTATTGGCACCTCATCAGGTATATGATGTGCAAGTATTTTCTCCTATTCAGTAGGTGTTGCTTGGTTCAGAGAGCTTCTTTTGCTCTGCAGAAGCAATATAGTTTAATGTAGTCCTATTCGTTTATTGTTTTTGTGTCCATCACAGCCCCCAAAGATCTGTCTGAAGCTAATATTTCCAAGTATTTTCCTTTATGTATTTTATGGTGTCTGGTCTTATAGTCAAGTCTCTAGTCCATTATGAATTAATGTTTGTATGCAGTGTGAGTGAGCCATCTAGTTCTGTTCTTTTGCATGTCCCCATTCAGTTTTCCCATTGTCTCACATGGAATAGAATTTCCTTTCTCTGTTGTATACTCTTGGCTCCTTTGTTGTAGATTAACAGTGCGGGCTTATTTCTGGACTTATTTCCATTGCTCTGTATGTCTGTTTTTGTTCGTATTGTTTTTGAATACTCTAGCTTTGCAATATAACTTAATCTCTAAATGTGATAACTCAGTTCTTTTTATCAGGGTTTTGGTCTTTTGTGTTTCCATTATAAATTTCAGTAATGTATGTTCTATGTCTTTAGGAATGCTGTTGAAACTTTGATAGGGATTGTATTGAGTCTGTGTATTGTTTTGGGTAAAATGGCCATTATAACAGTGCTAATTCTCCCAATCTGTTAGCAGGGAATATCTTTCCACTACTTTGTATCTCTGTTACTTTCAACAATGTTGTATAATCTTATAGTTTTTTCTTTGCACAGGTCTTTCACCTCCTTTATTAAGTTTACTCCTGCATTATAATTCTTTTTGAAGTGATGGTAAGTGGGAGTTCTTCATTTCTCTCTTTTCTAGTCCTATATTTACACATAGAAATGGAAGACTTTTTTATACGGATTTTGTTGTGTGCCGCTTAGTAGAAACTAACTACATAGGTTGTAATAGTTCTTTTGGTGGGGTGTTTAGCATTTTCTATGTATATTATCATGATGTCTACAAATATTGATAGTTTTACTTCCTTTCCAATTTGGATTCATTTTTTTTCCTTTTCTCTGGCCTAATTGTTCTAGCTAGGATTTCCAATACTAGGTTGAATAGTAGTGGAAAAAATTAACATTCTTGTCTTACCTGATGCTAGAGGAAAAACTTTGTTTCTTACCATTGAGTTTAATGTTTAGTTGTGGATTTGTCATAATGGCCTTTATTATGTTTAGATATGTTTTCCTATGCCCAGCTTATGAGAGTTTTTACCATGAATGGATGTTGTATCTTAACAGTTGCTTTCTCTATATCTATTAATATGATATGATTCTTTCTTCCTCTTATTGATATGGTGCATTACATAGATCAGTTTTCAAATGTTGAACCATGCTTTCATTCCTGGAATAAATTCCACTTGGCCATGATATGTGATCCTCTGATGATTTGTTGAGTTCAGTTTGTTAATATGTTACTGAGGATTTTTGCATTTATGCTCATTAGTAAATTTGGTCTGTAATTTTCCTTTAGTGTGATGTCTTTCTTTGGTGTCAGAATAATGATGACCTCATAAAATGTGTGGCAGCATTCCCTACTTCTCATTGTTGGGAGAGCTCGGGAAGAATATGTATTATCTGAGTGTCTCATCCTGGGCTTTTGAGTTTTGGGGAGACTTGACTACTGCTTCAATTTCCTTGCTTAGTAATTGGTAAGTTTTCTATTTCTTCTTGATTCATATTCAGATAATCATATACTTCTAGGAATATGTCCATATTTCTAGGTTACTCAATTTATTGGCATATTGGTATTCACAGTGGTCTCTTATGAACCTTCATATTGCTGAGATGTTGGTTGTAACTTCTCTTACATGTATGATTCTTCTTATCAGAGTTTCTCCCCTTATTTTTTCCTTTATGAACTTAGCTGGAGGTATGTCTTTTCGTTTATTTTTTCAAAAAAACATCTTTCGGTTACATTGATCTTTTGCATTAACTGATTTATTTCAATTATTTTTTTCAATTATTATTTCCTTCATTCTACTGCTTTTGGTTCTGTATGTTTTTTTCTTTCATCATTCCTTAAGGTGGAGGGCTAGATTTATTGAATGCTTTATTAATATCAATGATGTGGGTTTATGTTGATACATAGTTCCCTGTAGTACTTCTTTTGCTGATCCCCATAGGTTCTGCTACTAGTGTCTTCATTTTTGTTTGCTTCCAGTCATTTAAATTTTTTTAATTTGATTTCCTCATTAGTCCCAATAGTCACCTACCTCTTGTTTAATAAAGCATGAGTCTCCTCAGTGTTCCTTTTCATGTAGTCTGTGCAGATCTCAGATGTCCAAGAGGTTTTCTAATTTTCCCCAAAGTCCAAGAGGTTAGTCTTATAAACTTTTAGATTTTCCTCCTGGAAAGAAGCTAGGAACCATCTCTGATGCCACTTTGACCTGATGTTGAACTGTTTTTTAACATAATACATTGAGCACTCTGGAAAATCAGCTAGGCGGGTAAAAAAGAAGTACACATTTTTATACAGATTTTATTGTTCCCATAAAAAAAAGACAGACATGAAGCTGTCCTTTTCAAGCCCCAGTCTTGAGAAGTGCATCATTCTTTCAATTATCCAGATCCATTACATTTACAGCTACTGTTCTAGTATAGAGTATACACATTGGAGTTTGGAAATGTCCTTTTATGAGAAACATTACTGCTGTGGCATCTCAGAGGAGTCAGCTACCTACCAGCAATCTTAAAATCAGACTGTCGCCTGGGTATCTTGACTGAAGGGCACAAATTGTGTAAGGCATTTGTAGTAGATGGGCCAATGGGACAAGAAGTAGTGTGGGATTGTCTGCATGGAGTTTGGGTGGTTCCTGCCAGGGTCCTGAACATCTGCTTTTGTCTTCACAGTCACTGGAGGAACAGACCAAGATGAATACAGAGGTGAGTTTTTTAAAAGGATCAATTTAAGGAATGCTATTCTCACTGTTTACAGTATGGAATCCTCCTCTTTCATTTTTTTACTGTTTCTCCTTCCCAGAATGCTTTCTCTTCCTACAGAGCTTTGGAAAACATTTATGTAATCTTGACAACATTTCCTTTCCAACCGGCTGACATTCTCATGAACCTTAACAGCTTTTATGAGTTCTTATTTGCATCTGTCCAGCTTTAGTTAGAATTTATCTACTATAGCTAACCCTGAAACAACACTCACAGAAGAGGAATGGAGTAGGCAGTGTGGCATGAGAAGTGCTGGACCTGTGTTATTAATTATGAAGTTTCTTTCATTTCTGATTTAACACATTTGAGTTTCTCTTTTTTTCTTGTCAGTGAAGGGTTTGTGAATTTTGTTTATCTTTTAAAAAAACCCAGCCTTTTGTTTTATTACTTTTTCTATTATTATTTTAGTGTTTATTTCATTTATTTCCATTCTGATCTTTGTTATTTCCTTCCTTCTGTCTTTGGGCTTCATTTGTTCTTTTTCAGTTGTTTTTTCCTTTTTTAGTTTCTTGAGCTGTAACTTAGGTTGTTTATTTGAGATTTTTGTTTCTTGTTTCTTAATATAGGCATTACCATTAACTTACCTTTTACAGCTGTTTTGGCTGTATCCCATAAGTTTTGGTATGTTTTATTTCCCTTTTCATTTCTCTCAATTATCTTTCTTTTTTTCCATCTCTCTTTTAATATTGTCTTTTATTCACTGGTTGTTCAGTAGCATATTCTTTGATATTTACATATTTGTGAGTTTTTCAGTTTTGTTTTATAATTTATTTCTAGTTTTAGATCACTGTGATTGGAAAAGATTCTTGATATAAATGTTCTAAACTTTTTAAGAATTATTTTGTGGCTTAACATGGTTTATACTGGACAGTGTTCTCTGTGAGCTGGAGAAGAATGTGTATGCTGTTGTCTTTTATTCGGAGTGTTCTCTATATACCTGTTAAGTTTTAATAAGTGGTTTAACATCATTAAGGTCTATATTTCATACTGACTTTTTGTCTAAATAATATATTCATTGATGAATGTGAGTATTAGTGTTCCCTCCTACTATTGTGTTACTCTCTATTTCTTCCTTTGGATTTGTTAGTATTTGCCATATATATGTATTTACCACTTTGCCATTACTTTTGATAATTTTTTCTTAAAGTCTGTTTTGTTTGATGTCATTATATCTACCTCACATTTCTTTTTTTTTCCATTTGCACATGGGATGTATTTTTCTATTCCTTCACTTTCAGCCTGCATTTGAAGTGAGTCTTTTTTTTTTTTTTTAAAGAGGACATGTTCAGTTTTATTTCAATCAAATCACACTTTTCCCCCCCAACTGCTGCAAAATGCATTTACAATTTTCTATTTCAGGTCCACTTCTAAAATGTTTCCTGTGATATTAAAGCAAGCTTTTTTTCTTTTTTTCCATATAGAGGGATATTCCCAAATTCTTCCTCAAATAAAATAAACTCCATTCCAGTAAATGGTAATAAATGAAATTACAATAAACCAGACACTTAAAAGGATAGCCAGTAAATCTTCCAACAGTTTATTAGAAAGCATGTAGATGTTTAAAAAAATGCCCACTGTCATGAAAATAAAATTGAGATTTTTTTTTAACCCTTATATAGGCTGATTCAAAAAAAGAAATAAAAAGTTCAATAATGTATTAACATTTTTTTCCCCACTCATTTTCTGTATTGACAGTGTAAATACAAGCTTGATCTAAATGTACAGACTCTTAAACAACTACATAGAGTATTTCTTTATCCTCCATGGTTAGAGGTACTTAAGGTCAAACAATACCAAATGTATATGCTTCAAAAGCCATCTAAGTTAGGGCACTCATTAGTTTTAGTAAGATATATCTGGAAAGTTATCACTGAAGTACAGTAATGTGAAGTAAATTTCTTAAAACGTTAATAGAACAATCTTGAAAGATGTATCAGAGGAATAGCAGTTTACCAGTTTATGGTATCAAACAATTTGTTTCAGTCAGTCATATGACTGCATGTTCTTAAAATCTAAAATTTAGTTATCTTTCCCTTATCCAAGAACTTCCCTGTCATGCCAGTTATCTATGTTATAAAGTTAAGGAGATTTTGATAAAGTGCTTTTAAGACTTCAGCAGTGTCTTGGAAATCTGGGAAATTTCATGCATAAGGTTATTGCCTTCATTGACTTAAAATTGCTATCCTTAGTGTAGCCTTTTAAAAAACAAACAAGTTGAAATGGGCTAAAGGAGAGAAATACAGCATTTGTCTTCAGAGCTATCAAGTCAGGAATTCTCTCAATTATGAAATCTTGCAAATAACCTTTTCTTTTTCAAATTCCAGTGATGATGGTAGGATGATTCAGACTGGCAGTCTTGTGTTGTAAGACTGGGGTGGGTCAGTGAAAATCTAGAGGAAGGAAATGATATGACATATTTTCAAGGAAACTTGTGACACAGAGACTGGCAGAAGTGGAAGATTGGAGAAGAATCATTAACCTTTTATTTCAGAGAACATTTGTCAAATGCATCAATGATTCCCAGGATTTCAAGCATTTTAAATATGGTTTCTAGTAGAATTCATGGAGCCACTGGTCTTTGCCCAGAAGTCAGAACACAATCAGGCTGGGGCTGATGGTTGGAATATAACACATAGCATGATAATCCATGTCAGGATGTGATGGTCGGGCGGAAATGCCCAGAGTATAGTTCTTAGGACTGGAACTTGGGGGAAAGGATAGCTTATAGCTCAAGACTTTAGATTCTCAACATATAGGTGTTTATTGGACATGAAGAATGAAGTATTCACCCCACACTGTTGTAATATGGGGAAGAGAGAATAACAGAGGGACAAAGATTGAACATTGGGAAATAATGTGTACAACTAGGGGCCAGGATGGAAAAGGAAACCTTTCTCATGATCCGAGGCAACCGAAGTTATTGGTTTCTGAACTGTCCTTTAGAGGTTCTAAATACAGATAACAAGTACTTTTTAAAATTAATTCAAGTCCACTTTCAAATAAAAACTGAACCATTTCACAGGTAGTATAAGTACCTTAAAATAACAAAATAATCCTTTCTTTTACTGGGTTTTAGGTTCTTTTTTTTTTTTTTTTCCAGTTCCTTAAGGTGGAAGGTTAGGTTGATTCTTTGAGTTCTTTCTTGTGTTTTGATGTAAACCTGTATTGCTATATGTTTTCCTCTTATAACTGCTTTTGCTGTGTCCCATACATTCTGGGGGGTTAGATCCTCATTGTCATTCATCTCATTGTCATTTTCCCTCCCTTCTCCCTCCCTCCCTCCCTCCCTCCCTCCCTCCCTCCCTCCCTCCCTCCCTCCCATTTCTCCCTCTCCTTATTTCTCCCTCATATGGAAAAGAGAGCTTTGCAGGTTAAAGTGTTCTTGGCTGGAGTTTTTGGCCTGGATTTTTTTTTTAATACATTACACCATTCTCTTCTTGCTGTTAGTGTTTCTTCAAGGAAGTCTAATGTGAGCATAGTCATTGTTCCTGTATAGATTATCTGTGTCTTCCCCCTCCTTAGCTTCATTATTTTCCATTTGTTTTGGACTGTTGAAGCTTTACTGGTATGCGTCTTCTTTTTATTAAAGTAGGTTTGTGTCCTTTTAGCTTTCTGTATGTCTGTTTTCATTTTGCTCTTCAATTTTGGGGAGTTTTCCTCAATTATTTCCGTGAATAGATTTTTCCATTCCCTTCTCTCTCGCTCTTGTCCATCTGGGATTCCTTTGATTTTTATGTTTCCTTTCCTCGTTGTCATGAATGAAGTGTTTCTTTATTCTTTTTCATTTGTATTTTTTTTTCTTTTGCATCTCATTTTGCATTTCATTTGTATTTTATCTTGGCTCCTTTTGCATCTGCATATTCAAATCCATTGACTTTCTTCCATTTGGTCTATTTTTATTTCTATTTCCAGTTTATCTGTTCTAAAATTTTCACCCCCTGCACTGATCATTTTCTAGCCTTCAGTTCCTTTATTTTCTTATTTAAACTTTCAACCTCATTAATCTTATATTTCTCACAGTATTTCTTTTCTTTGTCTTCTTGTGTATATCTCATCTGTTTCACTTAATTTTTGTATTGTTTTAATTCTTTGTCTTTCTTAATTATGGTAGTATTGAATTCTTCATATGACAAGAAGAAAAATTCTCCCAAAGGAAGAATTTCCTTCAAGGGTAATTTTGGAACGATGTTATAGAACTGTTCTGTGGTTTGATTGTAGTGGTTTTGTGACTATATGTTGGTCAAAAAGTATAAAATACTGAGTTAAGTGAACTGAAGCAAGCAAAAATGGTGTTTACTAAAGAATCAAGACTGAGGACTTGAGCATAGATAGAAACCTCCCAATAATTCTGGAAAAACTGCCCAAATTTTGAGAATCTAATCAAATCCAATGAGAATTTTATACAGTTTGCAAGGGAAACATTTACAAGGATCCAGGCAGGTGCCTGGCTTAATATCAACTGATACTGTCTATGTAGAGAGGAAAGCAAGGAGGGCTGCTAGAATTGACACCATGTAGAGTCTTATCTTCTGGGAATTGAGTATTTAGCAATTCCAGAAACTTTGAACTCTTTCATTGAAGTTACTGATTTGCCTGGATACAGCAGTTTATAGCTGCTTTTTCACAAAGACAGCAGTTTTTTTCTGGGCACAGTTTCTTCAGGAGCAGGCTAAGCTGCACCTCGACTCTTGGCTTGTGCCCTTTAGTTGGGACTGGGGAAAGGAGTACCCACTCAATTTTTAGCTTTGTTTAATGAACTACACAATAAAATTTCACCATAAGCAAAAAATAATATGATAACATCAGGAAAGCCTTCCTGTAGTGTAAGATACCCAAGTCTTCAAAACCTGTTTTTGTTTTCTTTTGTATATGTTGTTCTTTATATTGAGGTCGTATTGATTTACAGTGCTGCATATGATTTAGGAGTATAGATTCACACTTACTCAAGTGCATGTTCCCGCTCCATGCCCACTGCCAAAGTACTCATAACTATCCATCACAGTCCACTGTACCCACTCTCTCCGTTACTGTCACTAATTCTCCTGCTCTGGTCAACTCAGTGCTGCTGTCAAAATCTAAGGATTTTAAAGCTTTAAAGGTGTCCACTTGTAGGCACTGGCAACAAGCTCATTCCAGGAAGGGGAACAGGATATGCAAAGACCTTGAGTGTTTTTCATCTTTTCATGTTGTTTCAAAGCTCAGAAATTACAGTGAAGGAGTTGGCCTGAAAGCAGGAGGAAAGTTGGCCTGGAGAAGCAGACTAGAACAAGTTATGGAAGTCTTCAAATGTTTAGAAAGAACTTGGATATTTTTCTCTCCTCACTTAGTGTCTTAATTTGGGCTGCTCTAATAAAGTGTAAACAACAGAAATTTATTTATCACAGTTCTGGAGTTCAGAAGTCTGAGATTAGGCTGCAATAAGTTCAGTTGTCACTGTGGCCTCATGTGGGTGGGGAGCAGAAGGAGGAAGCAAGGTGCAGGGCAAGTGAAAAAAGCCATAGAGTTTTCTCAGAGTTCTTATGTTATTTTTCACCATGACCTGGCGCAGGAGGCTTAACTTTGGTGTGTAGTCTGTGTGCATGGAAGGTAGTAAATAACATACAACCTTGATGTATGTATAGTTCACATGCATGAGAACACTAAGCATAAGTTTGGCCCTGTGCTGGCTTTGTTCTTGAACAATATAAAAAGACAGGTTGGAGACTGCCTTAGCCTCATCGTTGCTGACATGAGGCCTCTGCTGCAGCAGCTCTGCTCCTTCTGGCTGCTGCCTGAGCTTCTTGTCTCCTGCTATTGCAATGAAGTCATGTTGTTAGTCCTGCCCAGGTCTCCCTGACTCTTTTCCCACTTGCCAGCGTCCAGAAAGAACCTGAGCAAGCCTTGAGTGCCGGCCCTATAACCCCATTCATGAAGGCTTCTACCTCATCACCTCATCTAATCCTAATTACCTCCCAAAGGCTCCACATCCTGATTCTATCACACTAGGATTTCAGCTTATAAATCGAGGGTAGGGAGACACAAACATTTTCATGACATTAGGAAAATGAAGGGCTTTTTTCTGGAAAGGACTTAGTTTCATTTTAAACACCTACTCTGGTAGGACCATGAATGACATGTAGGGAGAATGAGGCTAGATACAGCAAGAGCAGTTGATCATTTATTACATTTTCAGGCAGGAGGCAAAGAAATTCTGGACTAAGACTAGAGCAACAGACACAGGAAGAAGGGCAGAACTAGTAGAAAGTGGTAATAAATGTAATCAAAGGTCAGTGCTGAGTCAAGTGTCGTTTGTGTTTCTGTGTTCAGTGACTTTCAATCAGCTCTGAGTTTAAAAGGACTATAGCAGTGATAGTTCTATTTGAACTTTAGTTACTCTATAATTTTTAAAAAGTTGACTTGAATTTTTACTCTAATACCATTTACATGCATCTTCCAGCAGCATATCTAAATCACAAGTAACAACAGTAGAGTGAAGTTGATTGATACTCTGAAGACCATGGGAGTGTGAGTGAAGTGACAGCTCACGGTTGGCCCATCTGGCCTGCCTGCCAGCCTCTCACTAAGTAGCTGTGGTCTCTGTATCAGAGTCACCTGAGATTCAAGGAGTTCAGGGAGTACTAAGGTACCAGACCATGGGTTAGAAGTGATTGAAGAGGAAAATCTCCCATCAGTGAAGAGGTGGCATAAGTGGGGAGCTAAGTGCAATGGGCCTTTGGGACACGAGTCAGATCACCTGTAGAAATACTCCTTTGGGTAGAGCTTGTCTAGCCAAGTCCCATTTCAGGCAGTGTCTCATCCCACCTGACATGCCTCAGCTTCTTGTTAATTGAGTTACTGACTGTAGTGGCAGGAAGACAGCACAGGGCAAGTTCGGGATGGTTCTTAGCAGAGGAGGGGTAAAGGAAGGAGTCTTGGAGCCCTCAGTGGCTTTTTATGCTTTTTATTGTCAGAGGTAGTCGGTGCATATCACCCTCTCGGCTGCTTTGCTGCTGCTGCTCTTTCTGGTCTTGCCGCTCGTGTTGGTCAGTACTCTCGCTGCTTGTTGGTCTTGCTGCTCGCGTTGGTCCTGGCGTCCTCATGACGCCACCCATATAAGCCTGTGTCCAAACTCAGGTGCACCCACTTTTGCATGCCCACCCAGGCAGGTGTCCATCATTATATCAGTGGCGGGAGGATGGAAGAGCCTAAGACTTTTCTCAGACCCTACACTGACTTTCCTTGTTTGTCTATACCCTGAATGGTCCTTGTGGTGGCAGGAAGGCATGGAGCAGGTTCTTTAGGATACTGAGCAGATGGGTAAAGTAGGAATCCTGGAGTCTTCAGTGGTTTTTTAGGCTTTTATTATCAGGTGACCAGGTACATGGCAGGCAAGGGTGCTGGGGGGCCAGGAGGCTGGCAGGCCTCCTAGCCCCCGGCGCATCTTCACTCTGGGCTCTCTAGCCTCTCTCTCTCTGTCTCTCTCTTCTTTCTCTTTCCTGTTGGCATCCTCGTGACACCACCCTTATACGCCCGTGTCTAAGCCCAGGTGCACCCACTTGCGCATGCCCACTTAGGCATGCGTGCAGGACCTCAGGTGTCCATTATTACACCAATGGTGGGAGGGCAGAAAATCCTGATACTTTTCCATTTACCCTACAGTCCGAAAATATGTCTTTGCTTTGTCATGCTCTTCTGGGTTTCTGGACTGTTTTTAACTCTGTCTTGATCCTGTATATTTCAGCCTGAGAAGAAGTTTGGTGTGGTGGTGGTTGGCGTTGGCAGAGCTGGCTCTGTGCGGATGAGAGACTTGCAGAATCCACATGCTTCCTCGGCATTCCTGAACCTCATTGGCTTTGTGTCCAGGTGATTTGCACTTGCTTTGTGCCTCGTAATTTGTGGGAAGCCCAGGGATATGGATTATGCTGTGGGACATGGAGATTCTCCAGACCCAAGAGAGAGTGAGCCAACCCTGCAATCTTTCCAGAGACCTGTGCTTAAGATCAGATCCACAAGATCTCAAGTTCAGTGTGTAGCAGCAGGAAAGGTGACACACGGGGCAGGTTCGGGATGGTTCTGGGCAGATGGGTCAAGGAAGGAGAGTCTTGCAGCCCTCGGTGGCTTTTCATGCTTTTATTGATCTCTACATCAGAGATGGCATCAGGTACATGGCAGGCAGGGGTGCTGGGGGGCTGGGAGGCCTCTCAGCCCCCAGCACATCTCACCCTCTCGGCTGCTGCTTCTCTCTCTCTGCTGCTGCTGCTGCTGCTGCTTGTCAGTACTTTTGGTCCCATTGGTTCTCTCACTGCTGGCGTCCTCATGACACCGCCCATTTAAGCCCGTGTCCAACTCAGATGTGCCCACTTGCGCATGCCCACCCTGGAATGCTCGCAGCACCGCAGGTGTCCATCATCACAGTGGTGGGAGGGCGGAAAGACCTGATTTCTCTAACCCTACAAGTGGTTCAGGGAACTAAAGAGTGCTGGGCCTGCACTTGGGATGTGCACCAAGTCAACCTAGAGGGGACTGTGAAGCCAAAGGCTGCTCATCAAAGATGAACAGAGGGCCTTATAGTTACCAAATGGATTCAGTAAGCACATGAAGGATTGACCTGAAGGATTTCAGGTGTGCCAGGTAATTGCTACATCAGTTATGACAGCTGTCCACGTGGTGGCCCTTGTGGTGGTAAGGTTTACAAACCTTACCAACTATTTGACATGGATACTGTTATCAGCACCACTTACATGTGTAGAAGCTGAATCAGAGAGATTAATTTGTAATGAAACTTTTGAAAAATCTAAGATCTGTGTTTGAATGTAGTACATTTGATTTCAATGTCCATCATTTAAATACAGCTGTTCTTTTCCATTTGATAATCTTGAAAACTGCTTTTCTTTAAAGATTCTTTTACCATCTTTGACTCAATCATCTAAATTTATCAATTTATCTTTTTTCCTCTTTCATACCCAGCTCCTTCCTCCACACTTAATTCCTCACAAATATACCCCTCACCAAACTAACACTGTGATATTATTTATTGATGTTAATTGTGAATTAAATGTGTTAGTTGAGGAGATGTGAGTGTAGACATCTCTACTTTCTAGTGCTTTAGATAAATGAAATAATTCCACAAAGCTTAACTATTTTGATTGTCTGTGTAGGTTTTTTTGTTTTATGGTGTTTTTTTATTATGTTTTTGTTTTTTGGCTCATGGGACCTGCTTTCTTCCAGTTTACCTGTCTCAAAGCCTGGTCCTTCTTATGAGGATTTAAAGGGAACTTTGGAGCACTAGGGAGACCCACAACTGTTGGGAAACTGTCCTGGTCACACAAAATGATTAGTAGTCAGTGCTGCACCTCCTGTTGCAGGGATCAAGCATGACACTTGGGGCTAGGCTGAAGCCAGACCTCTCCTTTTTCCTGAAGCCCCAGACCTCCGGCAGCTGACTGCCATGGCAGTAGCAGCTCATCACCCAGCTCATGTGCAAGATTGCCAGCCCACATCGCCTGCTTTCTGTGCCCTGTCATTACACATACTGTTCCTTCTCAGTGCTCTGTTTAGACAACTTACCCACTAAAACTACCCTTCCCCCAGGAAACCTTTTCTGAAACCCTATACTAGATGGTCCCTGTCGTCTCTGAGTCTCTCACCTGTACTCCCCAGCACAGCTTTTCTCATATTAGTCTTATGTTGTTGTCATATATGTGTATGCATGTCTCTCTTCCTCTCTTGTAACATGAACTCATTGGAAGTTGAGGACTTTGAATTTATTCTCCATGTCTAGCACACAATAGCCAAACACTAAGTATTGGTCGAATCAAGCAGTGTAGACTGAGGGCCTGGTAGCAGCAGGATGGGGGCGGCACAGGAGGCAGGTTCTGGATGGTTCTGGGCAGACGGGTCAAGGAAGGAGAGTCTCGGAGCCCTCGGTGGCTTTTCATACTTTATTTAGTAGAGGTGGCCAGGTACATGGCAGGCATGGGGGTCGGGGGCTGCTTTCTTCTCTCTCTGCTGCTGCTGCTCCTTTGTCCTGTTGGTTCTGTCGGTTGGTCCTGTCGGTTTGTCTTCGCAGTTCTGTCTGTTGGTCCTGGCATCCTCATGACGCCGCCCATTTAAGCCCGTGTCCCAACTCAGGTGCGCCCACTTGCGCATGCCCACCCTGGAATGCTCGCAGCACCGCAGGTGTCCATCATCACAGTGAAGGGAGGGTGGAAATACCTGATCAACCTTTACCCTACAGGGCCTCATAAGAAGAAACCTACTGTAGTGCCAGCAATGGGCACAGAGCAAGCTCTCCATGATTCGGGCAGACAGGGTCAAGGAGGAGTCCTGGAGCCTTCAGTGGCTTTTTCGGTTTTTATTGCTTCATTATCTCAGAGGCGACCAGGTACACAGCTGGCAGCCTCTTAGTCTCTGGCACAACTCACTCTCTCGGCTGCTTTGCTGCTCCTCTTGTTCTCTGCTGCTCTCGTTCTATGTTCTTCTTGTTCTGCTGGCATCCTGCTCCTCTGGCATCCTCGTGACACTGCCCTTATACGCCCGTGTCCAAGCCCAGGTACACCCACTTGCGCATGCCCACCCAGGCATGCGTGCAGAACCACAGGTGTCCATCATCACACCAATGGCGGGAGGGCGGAAAAGCCTGATAACTTTTCTCTGACCCTACACCTACCAAATATCCTTTGGTGGCCAGACTTCCCCAAATGCCCTCAGCCTGTTCAGCTTGGATGGAGCTCTGAGTTGATAGAGAGTTCCTGCTGGCTGCCCCGATGCCAGTGTGAATGCCAACTTTATAGGGACTGCCCACCGCTCCTGCCTCTGCCTAGCGCCGTGTGCGGCTGGCCAGGACTGCTGCAGCTCTTCTAAAGCAGAATCTCCTTGTCACTCTCTAAAGTTGGTGTTCTAAGACTTCTGTCCTGCCTCTGCTAATGCTTGGTCATGGCAGTCACTGCCTTCTGGGCTTTATTTCCTTTGCCGTAAAGGAGATGATACACCTGCCTTCTGCTTGACTGGGCACAGGCTGTGATATACGTGAAAGAGCTTCAGATCCCACAGCCTCAAAGTTAGTGTGTTGGATTTGGGTTAGGTTAAGCAGTCACAGAATTTGACCAAGTTCGTGGAGCTGTCAGTGACCATAGAGATCACTTCGCGTGAGGAAAAAGTTCTTTTTTCTTTTTATTTTAAAGATGAAGTAATTCAGAGACCCCCCAGAACATACAGGCTGTTAGTTATAGCCTTGTCTTCAAGCCTAATTGTTTTCATTCCATGGGAAGATGCTGCAGAAGTTGGAGGGAGGAAATTAATTTCATTTCCAAAAGCTGCTTTCAACACAGCGTTAAGAGGATTTTGCTCATTTGTTTGATGTTCTGCTTACTTTCGAATTCCATTTCTTTGTTATTTTCAAATAGACGAGAACTCACAAAAATTGATGAAGTTCAGCAGATTTCTTTGGAAGATGCTCTTTCTAGCCAAGAGGTCGAGGTTGCTTATATCTGCAGTGAAAGCTCCAGCCACGAGAACTACATTAGGTGGGTTTTCAAAGCAGGTAGCCTCATTTTGTACAATAGTGCAGGACTCTTAAAAAAATACATGTACACTGATACATTGTAAAGAGGTCTTAATAACTAAGGGGGAAAATGATGTAGATTCATGATATTTAATAGCGTCAACATGTTAGAAATGCTCACTATTGATCATAAATATATAAGAAAGTAAGATTATTTTGTATACTATAAAGTATTAAAATTTTGTGTTTTATTTCTTTTTTAAAGAGATTTATTTTATTAGATTTAAATCTTTTAAAGATTTATTAGAACTGGGATGTACACCAGAGACATGGCGGGAGCTGGTTAAAGGATTAACCAGAGACAGAGTGGGGAGCAGAACTGAAATACTAAAATACATTGCTGTGGGGAGCAGCTAACGAGACAGGAGAGGTCTGATGTGCCATGTGGGTCACCTCCCTGGCAGGGATCAAACTCAGCTGCAGTGGCTGGTGAGAGCTTGATAGTGCTGAGACTTTAACCCCTGTGCCACCAGGGAGGTCACTGTGTTTTATTTCTTTGTAGAAAAATTTTATTGAGAGTAGTTTGAACAGTGTTCGTCTTTTTCTTATCATCTAACCTAAAGTACAAATCCAGCATCTGGGGCCTCCCTGATGGCGCAGTGGATTAAGCAACGCACTATGAAGCAAACCACAGCCACTGCAGCACGAGTTCGATCCCTGCTGCCGGCCAGGGAGGGGACCCACATGGCGNGGCAGACCTTTCCTGCTGTGCCCGCTGCTCCCCTCAGCAGTGTACTTCTGTTGATCTGCCTGTTCTGCTCCCCACTCTCTGTGGTGAATCTTCTCACCCCCCCCCCCGCACCTCTGGCCTGTACCCCAGTGCTTGTATGCATAAATAAATAAATCTTTAAAAAAAAAAAAACAAATCCAGCATCTTTTCTGTACCTTGGCACATTTTCATAGTCTTTAAGTTTGGATAGGCTTCTAACATTTATCCTTTAGTCTTTCAATGTCATGAATATTTTTGAGAGTGCCGTTAATATGAAGTGTTTCTGCAGTAAGTAAGGAAGTAGTGGTGGCATCAAAGAGGGAAAGGACACCGTAGAGCAAGAGAAGTGAAGTGACTCTCTGCTCTGCCTTTGAATGTGAAGCCCAGAGCTCTCTAGCATTTGGTGAGACTAAACATAGAAGGAGGAGCCCCAGGCAATGAACAAGGCAATGCCATCAGCCTCCCTGAATCTCAGCTTCCCTTCTAGGTTCTTTACATTAAGCTATAGTGGACACTGCCATTCTGGTCTCTGAGAATAAACTGCTCCCTCTCTATCATTTCAACTGAAGTCTGGACAGAAACAGATTTCCTTGATTTTTCTTAACCTTCTTTGGTATCAAAGTGTATTTTCTTTTTAAAAAAGTACCTATGTAATTTCCATGCATATAAATGCTTGTACCCTTGTGTATCTGGAGAATCAAATCAAACTTCTGACTCATTTCTAAGTCCTTCATAGTCAGACTCCTGTTTACTTTTGTGACTTCTTTCTTCTCTACTCCTGTAGCTCACTTCCTGACCTTGCTGAAATGTGTACCATTATCCAAAGGGACAAAGCCCATAAAATGCATAAGCCCCTATATATACTGTTCAAAGTGAGATACCCTCATCCTGTTGCACCTGGAAAATGCCTACTCCTATTTCAAACACAGTTCAGATATATTGATAGTGAAATCTTTTCAGACTGCCTCAGGCAGAGCTAGTGACCCTAAATTTTTTTACCATAATCTTTTACAGGGAATTTACCTGTTACTGTGTCTTTTTTTCTCCTCCATAGAATCTGATAGTTGAATATGTGAAATATGAAATTAACATATGAAATGCTCAACTTAACATGCAAATGGAAAATTATTCTTTCCAAATGCACAAAATAATAATGCGAAGTGTAATTCTTTCTCCTTATCCTCTGACCCTGACTGTCCCCTGCATTCCTTCAGATACATTTATACTCAGAGGCTTTTGTGCATTTAAAATGTGTCATGCAGGGCAGTTTAGTGAAGCCTATTTGAAATGTATTTATCTCTTTTTTCCAAAGGCAGTTCCTTAATGCCGGCAAGCATGTCCTTGTGGAATACCCTATGACACTGTCTCGGGCGGCAGCTCAGGACCTGTGGGAGCTGGCTGAGCAGAAAGGTGAGATACGTTCTGTCTCTCAAGAGCACAGACCCTTTTACTAAGAGTTTCTGCCTCTGAGATTACTCAAGTACCATCGTTATGCCCTTGAGACGTAACCCCATATCGGATATATGACTAGTCTTATGGATATTAAGACTAGTAACTCCCACTCTCCTCTCCAGCCTCCTTACTAAGGACACACATGAGAGGTGGTGGAGGGCCAACAGGTAGAGGGATAGGTGAGAATTTGCAAACTATTGTTTGAGACTTATCAACTTCTCTTAGCCTAGTGAAAAATAAGTATATAAATTAGTTTCTACCTGTGCTAGTGCCATGATAATATTTTGGTTTTAATCATTTAATACTTCTGTTACTAATGAGAAAACACTCACATAAGAGCAGTTGATTTTCTTATATTCATATTTTGTACTTTGTGTTGTTCCTCAAGGGGAGCGTTGTTTATTAAATATTTACTGCGCCAGGAACTTGGGAATTCTTTACTTCATATGTGATATTGTTTTAATTCTATAGAAACCCTTGAGGTAGGTATTTTTCTAGCTTACAGGGATCTTGACTCAGAGGAGTTATATAATGTATGCCACATCACAGACTTGCACCATGTCTATTAAATGGAGACGGAGATTTGAATTCAATCCTTGCAGACTAAATCCTCCAGATTTATTCCTTTAAGCTGTAATGTCCTCCAGAGATTTTTGTTTTTACAGTAACTCAACAAGTCCCACAGTGGAGACAACTAGAACTAACTAGAGACATAGAGATCAACTAACTTTAGAAATGAAAGGAGCTAGTTAAATGAGATTTAAATTACAAACTCTCTTTGTTTCAACATTTGTTATTGAAAACTTTTAATATATGAGTGCAGTATGGTAAATAATTATAAGAAAATCACCAAAAAAAAAAAAAAAACCCACAGTTTGTTTGTGCTCATCACCAATGTAAACTGATTGATTATACTTTATTGAAACTCTCTATTGTTTTTCCCTATCACTGGGCTATGCTTCTGGAGAACAGAGCTCATTTTTCCCCTTCTGTAGCCCCAGCAGCTAAACATTGCCTAGAACTTTATAGGTCTTCAGTAGATATTGTCAAGTGAACAAATGGATGCATAAGTACTGTGAAGTGAGCAAGAGGATTAGGAAGCTTTGAGGCCACCAGTTTTCTATATTATTTCTCATGGCACAGATATACATGAGCAAAGTACAAAATAGGAGCCACTGTACACGATTGGTGCGTATACAACTACTGTGGAAAAAATAGAGGATCCTAGAATAATTAAAAACATAACTGCCATGTGCTATAACAACAATCCTACTTCTGGGCATAGAATTGAAAGCAGGATCTGAAGGAGATATTTGCATACCCATGTTCATAGCACAGTTTTCTTAATAACCAAGAGATGGAAGCAACCCAAATCTCCATTGACATGAATGGACAAAGAGATGTTTTGATATACACAGTGGTATTTTATTCACCCTAAAGAAAAAAGGAAATACTGCAACGTGCCTCCAAACTTTGAGGACATTATGTTAAGTGAAATAAATCAGTCACAAAGTAACACATATTATATGAGGTATCTAAAGAATTCAAATTCATAGAAACAGAAAATAAAATGTAGTTGCTAGGGGTTGGGAGAGAGGTGATATGTGACGTTGTTGTTTAGCAAGCATAGCTTTTAAGTTTTGCAAGATCTTAAAGTTCTAAATATCTTTCACAAAACAAAATGAGTATAGTTAACATTACTGGATTGTATATTTTACATGGCTAATATGGTAGCCTCCCTGGTGGCCTAGGGTTAAGTCTCAGTGCTATGACCAGAGTTCGATCCCCAGCGAGGGATCCAATCGGTAGGGGATAGAACTATAGAAATGGACAGGTCAGGTTTTTGTAAGCAAAAATATGCTAACGACCTAAGTGTTCTAACATACACAGTCAACTCAGGGAAAAAACGCATGAAGAAAATAAGTTCAATAAATAGCAAAACCATAAAAGAAATACAGAAATTCTAGAACTGAAAAATCCAAAAAAATACAATAGAGTACTTCAACAATAAAATTAATCAGGCAAAAGAAAGAATCTGTGGACTTGGAAGACAATTTTTTAAATATTCTCCAAAGGAAAAAAAGAAATTAGAACTATAAGAATAGAGAAATCAAGTCTGAATTGTGGATAGCATCAATTGAAACACTATTCACATTAGGGGAGACCCAGAAAGAGAAAGAGAGAAAGGAACATAAAACTTACCTAAAGAAATAATGACTTGACAACTTCTCAAATCTTGGGAGAGAAATGGCTTTCTGGAACATGATGTGCAAATATCCAGAAACAGATTCTATTCAAGGAGATCTCCACCAGATACATTATAATCAAGGTCTCCAAAATAAAAAATAGAACTTCAAAAGCTTAGAGAGAACTTAGGAAAAAAAAAAAAAAAAAGACCAGCCACATATATGACAATCCTGATAAGGCTACCAGCAGATTTCCCAGTAGAAACCTTGTAGACCAGGAGAGCTTGGCATGATATATTCATAGTACTGAAGTTGTTCTTCAGTAATGAAACAGAGATAAATACTTTACAAAACAAAAACTGAGGGCATATATCACCAGTATACTTGCCTTGCTAGAAATGCTAAAGGGAGTTCTTTTTTTTTTTTTTTTTTTTTCTTTTTCATCCATCAGTGACTTTATTTTTATTTTTTTTTTTATTAGTTATATTTGACATCATTTGTA
>JAGFMF010011718.1:171935-202902 GCA_019455555.1 Galemys pyrenaicus | reverse complement strand
GTTCTTCTGCCCATTTTTTGATTGGGTTTTTTACTTTATTTTTCTTGAGTCTTGTGAGTTCTTTGTATATCTTTGTGATCAGACCCTTGTCTGTTGTGAAAAGGGAGTTCTTAAAGCTGAAACAAGAATGCTAACTGCTATCATGAAAATATGTGAAAGTATAAAATTCACTTGTAAAGGTAAATATACAGTCCAATTAAAAAACTCTCATGTTGCAAAGATGAATTGAAAATCACTTTGAACTCTGAAATATAGGTTAAAGACAAAAGCATTTAAAATAGCTACAATATTTTAATGGATATACAAAGATGTAACTTGGGATACAAACATTATTGGCATTAAGTAAATGTGTGGGATTTTTGATGAAACTGAATTTGTTATCAGCTTAAAATAGATTATTATAAAATGTATTTTGAAAACCCATGGTAATAGCAAAGAAACAAACTTAATGTACACAAATGGTAAAGTGAAAAAAGTCAAAGCTTACCACTACAAAATGGAAAAACAAAGAAAAGAACTTACAGCTAGGAAAGCAATTAAAATAGGTGATAGTCTATCAGTAATTATTATAAATGTAACTTGTAAGTTTTCTAAGTAAAATACAAATCTCAATATATTAAAAAGAAGAATGATGACTCAAATTAATAAAAATATAAATGAAATAGAAAGTATTGCAACTGATACTATTGAAACTCAAAGAATTTAAGAGATTGTTATGAAAAATTACATGCCAACATATTAGATAATTTAGAATGGGTAAATTCCCAGAAGTACACTAACTGAGACGGAATCATAAACTATTATAAAAAATGAACAGACCAGGAGTAAGAAAATTAAATAATCAAAAACATTGTTTTGTAAAGATGTACTTATGCATACAGGAACTGGGGTATAGGCCAGAGGTACTGGGGGGGTGGGTAAGAGAATTCACTAGAAATAGTGGGGAACAGAACAGGCAGATTGACTGGAATACACTACTGAGGGGAACAGCAGGCCAGACAGGAGAGGTCTGCTGTACTATGTGGGTCACTTCCCTGTCCAGGGATAGAACTCAAGCTGCAGTGGCTGTGGATAGCCACTTAACCCTTGCACCACCAGGGAGGCCCTAGTAATCAAAACATTGTTAATCATTAGGGAAATGCAAGTCAAAACAACAGTGAGCTATCACCATACATCTGTTAGAATTCTAGGCTATTACCAGAAAGAAAAGACTAACAAATATTGTTGAGGAAATGGAGAAAAAAGGTACTGTTGATGGGAATGTGAATTGATGTAATCATTGTGGCAAACAGTATGGTGGATCTTAAAAAATAAGAACTACCATACGGTCTAACAATCTAAATCCTGGTTATTTTTAGAATGGAATTAAAATCAGTTTATTGAAATAATGTATGCACTGCCTTGTTTGTTACAGCATGTTTATATCAGCATTATTCACAATAGCAAAGGTACAGAAACAACCTAAATGTCCTTCAAAGAAAGAATGAAGAAAATGTGGCATATGGAATATTCATATTCAGCGATTAAAAAAAAATAGTCCTGCCATTGGAGACAATATGAATTAACCTGGGGTGCATAATGCTATGTGAAATAAGTCAGAGGAAGAAACAAATACTGTGTAGTTTCTCCTGTATGGGGAAATCTTTAAAAATAAAAAGTTGATTTCATCGTAACAGAAAAGAATGGTAGTTGCCAAAGTCCAGATGAAGGGAAATTGGGTGATAGGGATATAGGTCAAAGGGTAAAATTTCACTTAGAATATAATGTGCAGCATGGTGATTATAGTAATAGGACATTGTATACTTGAAAGTTGCTGAGAATACTGTATATATATATATAAACACACTGTATACTTTAAATATACAGAGTTATATTTGCCAGTTATGCCTAATTCTAAATTAAATATAAAAATCACATTTTAGAAGTTCAATTTACTAAATTAAATTAAGCTTGTTAATTTCAGGAAATTAACATTGTATAATATAATCTAATTCACAGGGCCCATTCAGATTTTCTCATTTTTCCAAATGTTATATTTTTATAATATTTCTCCTAACATTTTTTTTATGGTAAAATGATTAAGTTTACAATCACATATTGTCTTCATGGGCATAACACATTTAGTCTCTGCTTTGAATAGACAGCTCAATTTCAGTTTGTCCATCACTAATGATATCCCTGGATTAAAGTGATGTCTGCAGAGTTTCTCCACTGAAATTTACTTTTATCTCCTTGTAATTAATGTTTTTTTCTGTAGAAGACAATTTTAAACTTAGCAAATATTTGTTATTTATCACATTCTGATTATTCATTACTTTATATCATTATGGATTCATGACTTCTTGTTTGACTTTAGTGAATTATAATCCATTTTCAATATTTTGATTTTTCAGTTGTTTTGTATTTGGTTAGTGGAGAATTCTTTATGCTGAGTTTCATGTTATTTTCTTATATTTACACTGTTCTTGAGCAATTCCTTTCTTCCTGGGGCGCATTGGTTTATTTTCATTATATGCGTTCTCTCCATCAGCCCTAGAAGTAGTCATTTCTCCAGAGTCCTAGTACTTTTTTAATTGAAATAATTTTTAATTGAGATACAGTTGACATATAACTTATTGGTTTGAGTGAGACAACATAATGATTTTCTATTTCTATATATTGTGAAATGATCACAATAAGTTTAGTTGACATGACTTACCACAGATTCTTTTATTTTCTTATGAGAACTTTTAAAATCTATTCTCAGAAACTTTGAAATATAAAACACACTATTTTTAACTGTAGTCACCATGCTGTACACTACAACCCAGGACTTATTTATTCATTTTATAACTGGAAGTTTGTACCTTTGACCATCTTTTCCATTTCATCCTCGTTCCACCCCTAGCTCTGGCAACCGGTAAACTGTTTTATGAGCCCAGTTTGTTTTTAAATTACATATAGTATTTATATCATACAGTATTTGTCTTTTTCTGACTGACCTCACTTAATATAATTCCCTCGAGCTTCATCCATGTTGTCACAAATGACAAGGTAGATCAGTTAATAGATAAAGTAGATAGGTAGATATAGATACATGACATTCACCTTATCCATTCATCTATTGATGGGCACTTAGGTTGCTTCCATGTCTTAGCTATTGCAAATAAAGCTGCTAAACACACACACACACACACACACACGTATATGTTTATGTTTTCATTTCCTTGGGATAAATACCCAGAAGTGTAATTGCTGGAACATATGACAGTTTTTAGTTTTTTAAAGTGCCTCCATACTATTTTCCATAATGACTGCATCAACTTACTTTCCCTCCAACAGCGCAGTTGGTGGTATTTGGTATCAAGATCCATATACCTGGTCGGCTCATTTCTTTTGCAAATCATTTCAATGAAGAGTTATGAATACATGTATATGGATTTGTGTGCCTATGTATATGTGTTCATATATACACACAAAATAGGGTTGTCATGTGTTTATTACAACAGAGCATTAAGTGAATGGTAGAAAAACAACCAATATGAAGTACAAAGATATGAATTTTTTTAATGACCATGGGTGTGGAAATACATAAGTGGAAATAATGCTAAAAAGAACACAATATGCTCTGAAACATGATCCCAGATGCTCAGCACGCCTTCATAGGTATGCAGATATGTATGAAACCACTCTCAGGAGAGAAGCTCCTACTTAATCATGTGTTTCGTATGTCTTTGCTATATTCATGGGCTGGGGGAATCACACTCTCCCACACACCTAGCTCTCTGGTTACTCACGAGTCATGGCAGCTGCTCATGAAGTGCAGAACAAGCCCAGCCCATTCTGCAGTGATGATTAAAATTATTATTATGTCCCAGGAGCATCTCCCAGTGCTCTAGTTTCTCTCTGTTTCAGTGAAATTGTATATTATAATCACACCTTACACTCAATCACAAAATAATTCTGGTATTTTATGATGCTTGCCTATATCTGAAAGAATCAACAGAACCAAATATTTTAACACCTCTCCCTTAGAATTTAAAATTTTCGTTATGAATATTAAAGTTTTATCCTCCTCACAATCTGGATCATTTAAAAAGCATCTAGTTCTTCCAGTTGTTTGAAATCAAGAGCTCCTCTTCAGTCCTAACAATCCCTTTTCTTCTCCATGTTTCTTAAACTTTCATGCTGCCACGTCCCCTTCTGTCTAGAATAGCACTTAATACTTGGCTGCCGTCAGACATTTCCCTGATCTCATCTTGCTGTTGGGTTATGTGGATACCATTTTGCTTTCTTAGATTTTCACTTATGTTGTGTGCTTAGAACTGGCAACACCTTTAACTGGGATATCTGTGGGTTTAGTGGTGCCCAGGGTGGTTCTAAGGTCCTTTTGTACTAAAAGAAGAGAAACCTAACTTTTCACTCCAATTTTGTCACAACAGGGAAAGTCTTACATGAGGAGCACGTTGAACTCTTGATGGAAGAGTTTGCATTCCTGAAAAAAGAAGTGGTGGGGAAAGATCTGCTGAAAGGGTCTCTTCTCTTCACAGGTCAGTTTTAGGTGGAATCATAGGTCGTGGGTAACTGGTGACTGGACGGTCAGCAAGATTCTTTCCTAATGAATTTGGATTAATTTCTGCTGAAGACTCTATTACTGAAGGCCAATTTAATTTTATTTTTTCACACATTTGTAAACAACAAAAATACCTAATTTCATTCGTCCCCAAATAAGATTTAATTGTTTAGTGAGTCTAGGGTAAAAATGTATGTTGGAAATCTCAAGCACATTTGTATTACTGGATAGTATTTTCCCTAATGCAATCTTAACAAGTTAGAGATTATTTTTAAGAGGCTGAAAATGAGACCTCTTTTTTGAAAAAGGAGTGAGACAGATTCTTGAAGAGGATGACATATTTATATATTTCTTTGTGTAGCAAAGGGAATCTACATTTGTCCCTTTCTTCTTCTAACAAACTATAAGAACATTGCCTGTTGCCAAAATATTTGCTGTTTTGGCTGTTAATTTGTGTTGGCAATTCTTTGAATACTTCCATTAGCAATGGAAATAAGCATCCTAGAACCTCCTCCACTTATTCCATCTTTGGTGGAATTTAAAAAAAAAAAAAAATCTGGCTATACTCTGGAGTGTCTGGGCCACCTTCCTTGAGGATTTCATTACTAAAAAAGAAGTCCTGACATGGCCTGTCATTGTTAATTAATAAAACCATTCATTTTACCATGAGATTCTAGAAAATACAGTGAAACTTCACTTCAAGATCCATTTTCATCCTTCAAAATGATACAGTAAAAGTTCTGACAACAAATAATGATGAAATATGCATAAGGAACTGCTAAATAGATAACATTCAATATTTCATGTTAATTCACGTGCTGATCTTATAAAGTGAGTAGTTATTGCCACTACTACATAGGGTTTTTATTTTTTTTTATTTTTATTTTTTTAAAGATTTATTTATTTATACATACAAGATCTGGGGTACAGGCCAGAATCCAGGGTGGTGAGAGGATTCACCAGAGACAGAGTGGGGAGCAGAACAGGCAGATTGACTTGAAACACACTGCTGAGGGGAGCAGCGGGTGAGGCAGGAGAGGTCTGCTATGCCATGTGTGTCCCCTCCCTGGCCGAGAGCAGGGATCGAACTCTTGCTGCAGTGGCTGTGGTTTGCTTCACAGTGCGTTGCTTAACCACTGCGCCATCAGGGAGGCCCTACATAGGGTTTTTAAAAGTGTAGCTTCACAGTTGACACAACACTTACATGGCAGAGCCAGACTGAAAACACGGCTCAAGCCTTGATAGCTGTTCTCTGCAAAGAACAACAAACTGTAACCAGCTCAGAATTTATAAGTTTGATACTTAGAGTCTAGTGATTTCAAACCATATAATCTATGAAAACTTACATTTTTTCTTTGCTTTTATAACATCCTTTTTATTTTTTAACTTTAAAATATTTTCTTATATCCTTGTTAATTTGTGTGCAGTATTTGATGTCTTTCCTCAGGTATAGTTCCTGTAGTTTTTAGAAAATACTCATAACTATGAATTGCTTTAAGTCAGTATGAAAGTTTAAGAAACTTTTGGTTTACAGAGCAGTGTAGTATGTATAAAGTCTTTTAAATTTACAGATTATGGTAAATGTTGGACTGGAGACATAATGGGAACAGTTACTTGTCCAAAGATTTCTCATGCAGATACTTCAGTATGTATATTCTGTATATGAGATTTTCAGGACTAAGAAAATACTTTGTACCAATTTTATTGATATTGACATAGTTTGTGGGTATTATTATTTTCTTCATAATTATTATACCATCACTCCATTGCCATTTACATAGATATGGTATTTATGGGCTTGCTGGACTAAAATACCTTAATTCTTCTTTTACAAGATATTGTTAAATAAACACAGTGTTTATATACGGACATATACACACATACATGCACGCACATATTAGAAGCCTAAAACATTATTATTCTGTTTAGCTTTATGAACTTCTATTTCCACTAAGATATTTTATTTTACTGAATTTAATAAACACACAAAAAATGGGAAGACACTTTCATTCAAGAGTTTACAGAGATTCAGGGAGTTTTCCTCATTGTTATTAACTACCTTGCATACCCTGCACAACAAGGCAAGATTGCACTGTCTTGATCACTGAGCCACGTCTGTTCACTGCTTCTGATACCTACCATGCCCCCTCCCCTAGCTACCATCCTTACTCCCAACTTCCCAAAGTGTTTGTGATTCTACACAGCTGGCCCTTTGGAAGAAGAGCGGTTTGGCTTCCCCGCATTCAGTGGTATTTCTCGCCTGACGTGGTTGGTGTCCCTTTTTGGGGAGCTTTCTGTTGTGTCTGCCACTTTGGAAGAGCAAAAGGAGAATCAGTATATGAAAATGACTGTGTGTTTGGAGACAGAGAATAAACGGTAGGTCATGAGATACTGTGAGGAAAAAGAAATGCATTGACATCTTCTTGTGTTCACAAGGGTAAATATGAGGAAACCCAAAAGGCCTAGACCCACCTTCAACTCCACAAGACTGTTCACTCCTCTAGACAGATCCAGTACTGAAATTTCACTTATGTTGCCTGTAAGTAATAGAGATTTGAGAAGGTTGTCTAAGCTTACAAATGTGTATTATCAGGTATAGTAGAAGGAGTGCAGTTATTCCTGTGAGTTGAATTTTTTCCAACATTTTATTATGAAAGTTTTAGACATGCCAAAGTAAAATACTTGGCAGTAAACACCCACACAACTACTGCCTAGATTCTGCCATTGACATTTACCCTACTTGTTCATCACAGCTCCAAATACTCCTCAAAATTTAAGGTTATTACTCATTAGCTTTAAATATCACATTATATTGTCTTATTGCCAAAATTCTCATTCTTTATTTCCCATACCAAATATTTTACAATAAGATCCCATTCACAATTTTCCTCAGAAAGCATTTGGGCTTTGTAAAATATTTTAAACAGTGTATTTCTATGTGTGTCTCCAGATGGGTGTGTCTCTTGGTGGTATTGACTAAAAATAAATTGAAGCAGGCAAAATTAAGTGAGTTCATTAAAGAATCAACAGTGAGGACTTGAGCCTTGGAACAGCTTCCAAATAGCTCTGGGAAAGCTTACCAAATCCTGAGTTTTTTAGGTAGGTTTATAAATAGTTTTTTTTTTTTTAAAAGATTTATTTATTTATGCATACAAGCACTGGGGCACAGGCCAGAGGTGTGGGGGGGTGAGAGGATTCACCACAGACAGAGCAAGGAGCAGAACAGGCAGATCAACAGAAGTACACTGCTGAGGGGAGCAGCGGGCACAGCAGGAGAGGTCTGCCACACCATGTGGGTCCCCCCCCTGGCCGGCAGCAGGGATCGAACTCGTGCTTCAGTGGCTGCGATTTGCTTTTGTAGTGCGTTGCTTAACCCACTGCGCCACCAGGGGAGGCCCTATAAATAGTTATTTTTAAGGATTTCTGTAAAGGCAAAGAAATTGGATTGGGTCTCTGGTTGATGTATCCATTTGATGTTTATTCATTGAAGAAAACAAAGAGCATTATTAGAATTTACCCTGCCCATTTAGAGCCTTATCTTTTGGGAACTGGGCATTTCTGCAGTGCTAAAAACCTTGAAGTCTGTCTGTCTTTGGAGTTTCTGATTTACCCTTTTTCATTGATGTTGACATATTTCACCATTAAACCAGTCCTGCTGTGTCCTGACTCTTTGACTTGTGCCCCTGAGTTGAAATCAAGGAGAGAGATATCTTTTTAATTGCTGATTTTAGTTAAAAAGGACAAAAATATTTGAGTCCTTGAATGAAGCCTCATCTATGTTCATTTTAAGGAGTTTCTTTTTTTCCTAGGGAAAGGCAGAGGTTACAGATGGAGTAATGCAAGTATAGCTTGGAAGTACTATGTGTGTTGTTTCATCATTCTGATGCTGACTATATGAGGGTTAGAATTGCAGCAGCCATGGTCAGATCTGTCCAAAGGTCATTCCCTGTTGCATGCTCAGGATTTAACACTCTTCCTAGTCACACTGGGAACTACATCACTTTTAACAGTAGTCAACAGAATTGCCTTGTCCTTCACTCTGACTCATCCCTATAGGAAAAGAAAAGGGAGTGGGATGTAGCAAGCAGTAGCCAGAGGCCAACACTAAGTCACCTCACTCCTGGGACTCTATGCTAAGAAGAGGAAGGAGGGAAAAAAAATATATGTATATATGCAGGGAGCTATTGGGTGCAGGATAACCATATTAATAATTAGAGTTTAAATATGTGGCAACGATAAATTAGTAAATAAGTTACATAATAAATTATGTAACATGTTATGTAGATCATATTAACTGTAGAATTACAAAACTAAAAACAAGTAAAAGACTCAACAACTGTTAATGATTTGCGTGTCATATAAAATATTTAAAATAGTTATCTCAAGTCAAAAATACTTCTATTTAAGTGAAAGAATTATGATTGTTTTTCCTTTTGTTTAAAAGTCCTTAAATCAATGTTGTATTATTTTTATAATATTTTTTTAAAACAGATTTTATATTTTTCTTGTTATATTACTAAATGAAGCTTCTTACTTTGGTAAAAGTCTACTTCAGAGGTGTCTATTTTTCATTAAGCTGATAACATCTGTAATCCACTTTAAAGGGAGAAAGATGAATCCAAAGAAAAGACACTTTAGAAAAGGGTAGATTTTTGTGAATGATGATAGAAGCCTAGGGAGCAAAGTTGACATGGAAAGAGGTGCATTGTTAATCAGCATGGGGAATCTGGTATTTTCTTGCATGTGCTTGAGGTCAAGCACTTCTTTGAAGATGGGATGAAAATTCTTTCCCATAAAAATTCACATACACATAGTTTGCATATAATTTCAGTCATACCTGGCCCCCTCAACAGAGATCCCTGAGACTCAGGTAAAAACTCTTGAATAGCAAGCTGGTATTCACTCAAAAATTATTGAATGAGTTCCCCTACCTGGTGACAAAGTTAAATAAAGGATTTGTGCATTAAAGTTGGCAACCATTATCCACAACCTCTCAGAGGTTGATAAGGCCTTTGGTTAGGATTCGACCTAATATACCACATTAATTGCAGCTGACGGGAAGACTGTATGTAAAATCTGCTACTAGGTAATCAGGCAGCGAGCATCCATTTGTGTTCTGTGTAATCTTTAACACTGTGCTGCCTTTGTCTTCACAGTCCATTGACATGGATTGAAGAGAAAGGGCCTGGTCTAAAACGAAACAGACACTTAAGCTTCCATTTCAAATCTGGATCTCTGGAGACTATGCCAAAAGTAGGAGTCAATAAGAATATCTTCCTGAAAGATCAAGATATATTTGTCCAGAAACTTTTGGGCAAGTTCTCTGAAAAGGAGCTGGCTGATGAAAAGAAACGCATCCTGCACTGTCTGGGGCTTGCAGAAGAAATTCAGAGACACTGCTTGAAGAAGTAAGAAAAGGAATCTACATAGCAAGACAAGATCACAGTTTGACATATCATAAGTTGACCTCTGTCTCTGTTCTCACAATTAAACCTCTTGTGTAAAAAGGATTTTGCTTGTTTTCACAAGCTGTCTTGAGAGTGATATTTGGGAGTGGGGCACATGTAGTGAGGATAAGCCAGGAACTTACATTGGCTGAGCTGAGCTGAAAGCTTCATATGCCTGATTCATTCACTCTTCCATACAACCCTGTCAGATGTGTATTATCAACCTTGTTTTCATTAGTGAATTGGAAAATCTTGTTTGAAATCACCAGAATAGTAAAAATTGGAACCACCGTAAACCCTATCAATCTCTGAACCATACATAATAGTGTCTTGAACCTCTTTCTCTGCTTTAAGGAATTTTATCTCCTCCCCTCCCCCACAAACTTTACACAGGATGACTAGGAATTCTAAAAATAATGAAGGCGTAGCCACTACTCTCAATAACTCACTGTGTTAAAATAGTTAGGTCCAGTAAGAGAGATAGGCCCTTGACAATATGGAGAAGGGCTCAGAGAAGTCTTACAACCCAGAGCTTGAAGAACAGGTAGGCTGTGTAAAGGTTTTTCTGGTTTGCATGAGGAGAGAAGAAAGTAAGAAGCTTCTGGTGAGTGCCCTGGGGTCATTGTCACCCAGGAAGGCGAATCTGATATGGGTGAGGGAATTGCTGGGTGAAGAAGCACCAAAGGCTATTATTTAACAGGTGAGTGATGAGTCAGGTTTCCAATTTAGTGAAGTACTCAGAAAGCTGGATGGAGATATGATTTGAGACCAAGGAGGAGGCATCCAGTTAAGAGCCAGCAAACCTGTCTCTGTGCAGTCCTTGGCTTGTCTGGACTTCCTCATGTTGTCAGACTCAGCTGACCTGAAGCAGAGCTGAGTCCTGTTGGGTTTTCTTCAAAGCTTGTGTTAGATTCTTGCTTCTGTAACTATCTCCCTCTTAGTTTGTGCCTACTGCCCACTCGCCATTAGAGGTTTAACCAGTTCAGTGACTGTGAGGTCAAATAGATAAATATTAAAAAGAATTCCTAAGATTTTATGAAATAATAAATATGAGATTTTATGAAATAATTTGTAACATTGATGCATTGTTTCTTCTGTTTTTGATCCACAACATCTATCCCTTGAGCCAGGAAATTCTTTTTTTTTTTATTTTATTTTATTTTTTAAAGATTTATTTATGCATACAAGCACTGGGGTACAGACCGGAGGTGTGGGGGGGTGAGAGGATTCACCACAGAAAGCGGGGAGCAGAACAGGCAGATGGACTGAAACACACTGCTAAGGGGAGCAGCGGGCACAGCAGGAGAGGTCCACTGCGCCATATGGGTCCCCCGCCTGGCCGGCAGCAGGGATTGAACTCGTGCTGCAGTGGCTGCGATTTGCTTCATAGTGCATTGCTTAACCCACTGCGCCACCAGGGAGGCCCTCTTTTTTTTTAATGTTATGCAGCATCTCACATGAAATATGAAATACTTGATAATTAGAACATAGTACAGTGGTTTCTCCCATTTGAATTTGATAATTCTAATTCAAAAATATTGGTTCTTCTTGATATTGGAAGTATAAAAGTGAGCTCAGTTCTGAATTCCACCATAGGGAAGAAGGAATTCATAGTCAAGGAGCAGGGTAGGGGTCAGTAGATGGAAAGTACTGAGAGGAAACATCTGGAGTACTAGAGGGATTCTTACTGAACTGTTTTGACAAGATTCTTGTCAAAGATCTGCCAGTATGGTTAGATATTAAGGGAAGAGAAATTTGATTGCAAATTTAGGGCAGGGGTTCTCACTAAACTAAGTAGGAATTTTGTTAAAGTTGGGCTATGCAAAGACAGACAATGAAAGTCCAAAAGCCTAGTTCCAGTTGAGAAGTGGGGTCAGAGGGGCCTGATTAAACTTTGGTCAGTTCATGAATGAATTTGTCATGAGCTATGTGATTAATAATTGATGTTGGTAACTACTCAACCCAATATTGTTTTATGTTTGGCCAGGGGATTCAAAATAAAGATTTCTGTACATTTTATTGACTGGTGGGAGTTACTATGGGAAAAGAGAGAGGAGAAAAAACCCAGAGGGATGTTACAGCAGCAGTGTTCCTTAGAGCTGTTTACAGCTGCTGCCATCTTCCCTTGAGGCTTCTAGAATCATCTCTTACTATCCTTTCCTGCCCCCAACCTCTGCAGTTTTTCCTTTCTCTGAAGACAACATACTACTTCCCAGTCAAAAGTTTTTTTCCAAGGTGTAACAAGAAGCCACAAATATCTTTCCACCATGTGTTGAAATTACCCAAAAAATCGGTGACCTTTGTTTTCTCCTTAAAATTATACTGACTTCATGGAAAGTATAGTGAGAGAGAGGTATTTGAGATCTGATAATTCAGAATACAATAGGATTTCTGTCCAATTTGAAGAAAAAATGGCCTTTATCCCATTATACTAACATTTGTAAGTGTTGGGGTAGGGAAGGGCGTTCCTCTAGATGGGCCTCTTGTCTTAAGGAAGGTAACTACAGTAATGCCTTTGACCTCTCTGCCTTCACCCACTTCCACCTAATTAGTAATGTAGAGAAACCCCAACCTCCCTGTTGATGTAACTGAGCTCTCTGCTTATTATTCATGTGGTAGGTGAACAGGGTAAGCTCTTTTATAAGGGAGTGGCCTACAGCTTTGAGGAAGAATTAAGTTACTTTAAGAGATGGCAGATCAGAAAACATAATTTGGTTGTGGATCTCATATACATTCCCAATGAGCTTTATCATAATGTTTTTCTAAAAACTCCTATATCTGTAGCTTTTCTAATGTTATAATGCACTGTCAATTTTTCCTGAAATTTTATTAATTCATCAATTATTTACATAACTATTTTTTGTGGGGATACATTTTCAAAGCACCATATATACACATTCTTCACTTGCTCTCCTGGAAAATGCCCTGTAAGTGGAGTTTTCAAACAAATCTACCCCTATTCTCTGTACGTCCCTCCTTTCCCAGTGAAACCAGTATATTTTTCATAAAGTCTCACTTATTTTTGCCATACTTTGTCAGTTTGTTTTATTTGTATTCCACAAATAAGTCTTACTTAGGATAGCCACTTCAGTGTCCTTCAAGGCACTATTTAATCTTTTTTAATAGTTAAGTAGTATTCCACTGAGTACACAGTCTATAATTTTTAAAAAAATAATTAAAATTTATTTTTTTATGTTTTTGTTTTTAATTGTGCTGATATTGGCATACCTCCATCAGGAATTGCAACCAGTGTGCTCCAAAACACCAATTCACCCGTTTTACCAACATAGACCATTGTGCTTCATTCTCTCTTTGTTCCCACCCCTCCCCCACCATATCCCCCATTTTGTTCTTCAGTTTCATAGTCAGCTATCAAGATTAGTGTTCAAACTTGTCTTTATCTGACTCTTAGTTTTGTAACTTTATATTCCACGTATTAGTAACACCATCCAGTATTTATCTTTCTCCTAAAATTTCACATAACATTGTCCCTTCCACCTCCATTCATGTTGACCCAAATAAGCATGAGCTTATCTTTTTTGATCACTGAGTAATTCAATTTCATCAGTCTATGTGTCTTTTTTTTTTTTTTAAAGATTTATGCGTACAAGAACTGGGGTACAGGCCTGAGTGTGGGGGGGGGGTGAGAGGATTCACCACAGAGAGCGGGGAGCAGAACAGGCAGATCAACAGAAGTACACTGCTGAGGGGAGCAGTGAGCACAGCAGGAGAGGTCTGCCGTGCCATGTGGGTCCCCTCCCTGGCCAGCAGCAGGGCTCGAACTCGTGCTGCAGTGGCTGCGGTTTGCTTCATAGTACGTTGCTTAACTCACTGCGCCACCAGGGAGGCGCCAGGTGTGTTAATTATTATGGCTTTATAATATAATGAGGTCTGTAATTGTGATACCTCCATTCTCCTTTTTTGTCATATTATGCTATTTGATGTCTTTCTGATTCCATATGAATTTCAGTAGTTTTTTTACTTCAGTTCCTTGAAAAATGCCTTTGATGTTTTTATTGATATTGTTGAATCTGTATATTGATTGATTAGTATAGCCACTTGGACAATGTTGATTCTTTCAGTTCAGTGAATATCTGGCCTGGACAGTCCAGTGAATATCTTTCCATTTCTTTGTGTCTTTTTCTATTTCTTTCAATAATGTCTTAGTTTTCTTTGTAAAAATCTTTTTACCACTTTTGTTTACTCCTCGGTATTTAATCTTTTTGGTAAGATTATAAATGGATCAGTTTCTTAATTTCTTCCTCTTTTAAATCATTGTTTGTATAGAAGAAGGGAACTGATTGATGTGTTTTTATACTCTGCCACTTTAATAAAATGATTGTTTTGTCCTTTGGAATCTTGAGGGGTTTCTGTTTATAATCATGTCATCTGCCAATTTTGATAGGTTTTTCTTTCCTAACTTAGAACCCTTTTGTATCTTTTGCTTGTTAATTATTCTAGCTAGATTTTCCAATACTATATTGAATAGTGATGGTGAGAGTGGACATCCTTGTCTTTTACCACATCTTAATGGAAAAGCTTAGTTTTTCACTATTGAGAATGGTATTAGCTATGGGTTTGTTGTAAATGGCTTTTATTATGCTAAGGTATGTTCTGCTTATTCCCATCTTCTCAAGGGTTTTCATCATAGATATTGGATCTTATCAAATGCTTTCTTAGCATATATTGATATAACCATATAGTTTAATCTTTCTTTTTGTTGATGTGGTGCATTACATTAACTGATTTTCTATATTGAACTATACTTTGTGCTCAGAATAAATCCCACTCGGCCGTGGTATATAATCCATCTGATGAATTATTGCATCCACTTGCTAAGACTTTATTGAAAATTTCAGTGTCAATGTTCATTAGGGAGATTGGTCTGTAGTTTTTTTTGTGATGTCTTTGTTTTTGGTATTGGAGTTTCACTGGTCTCATAAAATATATTTGGTAGCATTGTTTCTTAGTTTTTGGAAATAGTTTTAGCAGAATAGGTATTAGTTCACTTAAGGTTTTATAGAACTCACTTGTAAAGCCATCTTGTCCTGAGCTTTTTTTTTTTTTGAGGGGTTTTGATGAATGTTAAATTTCTTTGCTTGTAATTGGTTTGTTCAAGTTTTCTATTCTTTATTCACTCCTGGGTGATTGTATGATTCTATCAATTTTTCCAGCGCATCTACATTGTTGTACTTCTTTGTGTATAACTGTTATAGTAATCTCTGATTACTCTTTAGGTTACTTCTATGTCTATTGTATTTCTTTTTCATTTATGCTCTTATTTCTTTGTGTTTTTCCTTATTTGTGAGCCTGACTAGAGATTTTTCACACTCAACATTCAGCCAAGTGGGCTGTGTAATGCCTCACTCTATCAGGGAGCTTCAGCAACCCTCCCTGCCAAGCCTTCAGCATGGACTCCCACTTGTATGCATGAAGTTCATCCCACTGAGTGCTCACCCACCATTGTCTCAGAAGCAGTTATACATATCCTGGTGTGAGCTGCACAGGACCTTGCTCTGTATCAGGGATCTTCAGCAATCCTTCAGTAACCACGCAGGCTGAACCCCCCCGGCTGTCACCTGTGCATTGAGAGCAGACATAAACCCCAGTCTGGCTGTGCAGGGCCTAATCCTTCATTGTGTGCCACCAGCTGTACCCTAGATGTGCACTGATGCCAAGTGGTGGTCGGATAAAGAGCATCTAGAGCATACAGGCCTTTGGATCAAATGAGATAGAACCATACCTAGTTCTACTTCAGGGATCTTCAGCAATCCATCAGGCCTAGCTCTTCATTGTGGATATCCAGTTGCATCCAGGAAGTGAATCTCACATCAGTGCCTCAGAGCAGATGGGCACCCCAACCTAGACCACATAGGACCATGTTCTACATCAGAGATACTCAGTGATCTAATCTCCCAGAAACAGGCCCAGAGCCACTGCTCCTGGGTGGGGCAAGGTACCAGTGGCTCGGTCTCTCAACCCAGTAACAGTCCTCCTTGCCACCATCACAGTGTCTGAAAGTGCTTTGGATGATGCGCTAGCATTACCCCAGATACAACAAAACCCCTAGTATCTGTGTCCACACGGGGGGAGAAGGACTCACACAACAAAAAATCTCCAAAACAGCAGAGAAAATACAAAGCAAACAATGGGGAGAAAGAAAAATACGAATGTCCAAGAAAATTTTCTGGGGAACAATACACCAGAGAGAGAAAACAAAATCCCAGAACCAAACCACAACAATGTGGAAAAGCTTCCTATCAGACATAGAATTCAAGATGGCCATGATTAAGAAAATGAACAAATAGAACAATACAAAGAAAGCTCAGAAAATGAACACTATGGAACACAATGAACAAAGAGAAAATAGAGATTGAAACTTTAAACAATAAAATAACACAATTGTAAAAGGAAGCAAAAAATTCATGAGAACACTGATTCATTCCACTGATGTACAGATCAGTGAGAAAGAAAATAAGTGTATTCTATAAATAAAGAACTGGACTGCATGGATCTAATGAGCATTTATAGGGCACTACCCAAAAAATGCCAAATAACAATTTTTCCTAAGTGCATAAGGATCATTTTCTAGGATTGATCAAGTACTAGGTCACAAAGTAAACATCAACAAATTCATGAAGAGATAAATCACAGCAAATATCTTTTCTGACTATAAAAGTAATGAACTACAAACCAACTACAAAAAGAAAACAAGGAAATAATTTAGTACGTAGAGACTGAACAATACTGAATGACCAATGGGAAAATAAAATAGTTCTGGAAAAACGAATACATGTGACATAGAGGGATAGAAAAACAGGCCCACATTATGAAAGTAGAAAGAACCCCCCAAAAACAATCTGTCTCTCAAGGAATTAAAAAGGAGCATTAAAAAAATCCAAAAATCATCACAAACAAGGAAATTAATAAACATTAGAGCAGAAATAAAGGAAATAGAAATAAAGTCAAAAAGATCAATGAAACCAAACGTTGGTTCTTCAAAAACATAAACAAAACAGACAAAAATTTAGCTAGGTTTCTAAGAAAAAGGAGAAAACTCAAATAGATCAAAAATGAAAGAGGAGAAATTACGACACTGCAGAAATTCAGGTGATAATAAGAGTTTACTATTAATAGTGGAAATAAATTAAAAACTCTAGATGAAATGTTCTCAGAATTTAAAAAAATCACCCAAGATTGAAGAAGGGGGCTTCCCTGGTGGCACACGGGGCTAAGTCTCATCACAATGGAGCTCTCTACAGCCACTGCAGCACTAGTTTGATCCCTGACCAGGGAGCTAACCCACATGGTGCAGCAGACCTCTCCTGTCTCATCTGCTGTTCCCCTCAGCAGTGTATTTCAGTTGCTCTGCCTGTTCTGATCCCCACTGTCTCTGGTCAGTCCTCTTCCCCACTCCCACCTCCCACACTCTGGCCTGCACCCAGTTCTTGTATGCATAAATAAATAAATAAATAATTTTTTTTAAAAAAAAAGGAAGAAGGAAAACAAGAAAATTGGAAGAAACCAATCACAAGCAAGAAAATAAAAACAGTAATCAAAACTCACGCCCTCGGGCCTCCTGGTGGCACAAGCGGTTAAACAACAAACTATGAAGCAAACCACAGCCACTGCAGCAGGAGTTCAATCCCTGCTGCTGGCCAGGGAGGTGACCCACATGGTCCAGCAGACCTCTTCTGTCTTGCTCACTCCTCCCCTTAGCAGTGTGTTTTAGTCGACCTGCCTATTCTGTTCCCACACCATCTCTGGTGAATTCTCTCACCCCTCGTGCCTCTGGCCTGTACCCCAGTTCTTGTATGCATAAATAAATAATCTTAAAAAAAAAATCAAAAGTCCAGGACCAGTCATCACACAAACACAGACCAATCTCCCTAATGAGCACAAAGGCAAAAATCCTAAATAAAATCTTAGTAAATCAAGTCCAACAATGCATGAAAAGATCATACACCACACCCATGTGGAATTTATACCATGTACATAAAATGGCTCAACATCCAAAATCAATGTAAATCATCTTACCAACAAAAAGGAAAGTGAAAACCAGAAAGATGATCAAGTTGATGCTGGGAAATCATCTGATAAAACTGAGCATCAATATATGACGAAAATCCCTGAAAAGGTCCATATCTTAACATAACAAAAACAGTTCACAGTTCTCCCTGGGGTACAATTACAAGAAAGTTTCATGATTAATTTGATACATGTGCATATTGCTTTAATTTTTATAAAATTATCATTTTATAATCACCAAAACCAGATCTTTCAATTTTTTGAGGAAAAAAAGAAAAGTGCCTGATACAGTTTGATACAAGGTATTACTTGAACTGTAGCTACTAACTAAACCTCAGAAAACTGGCAGTTATCCCAGGAGCCCTGGGACTGCAAAGAAACCCTATTCTAGTTTCCTTATCCTAGGAGTAAGACACACAGAGAAGTAACAAGTTCTATTTATTCAACAGCACTTTGAAAATAAAGGCTCAGGACTTCTCCATTTATACTTCACTTTTCTTGGTATTTCTATCCTTTGAAGACTAGAATTTGATGCAAAAATAAAAGTGATTGTTCTAGATGTACTTATATATAATCTTTGAGGGCACAGTTTGGAGGTGCAGACGCACAGGACACTTGTAAAAGTGGGAGAGCAGAGTTTCACTGTAGCCAATGAGGAAGTAAAACTTGTGTGCAGGTAGTTGTCTCAGGACCAGGGCACAAATCTCCACCTGGTTGGCCCGGCGCTTTAGGATAAGCTGGTCAGCCAAACACCCTGGGAAGGTGCCCATCATGAACTTTCGCAGAAAAACATCTTCCACAGTTCGCTCTGCAGCATGGTCTATCCCATCCAAGTTACCTGAAGGGAAAAACACCACAGGGTTGGCAAAAACTCCAGGGTTAACATCCAAGAGTACTGGGTACTCAATTTTAACTCCCAGCAGAGTCTCTATCAGTGGAATAAGAATAACACTTTTAAGTTCAAAGTGTTACTTCATCAGGGATTATGCTCAGCGAAATAAATCAGAAGGCAAAAGAAAAATACCAGATGGTTTCTCCTGACAGGAGGAATATAAGGGAACCAAATAAGGATCAAGGAAAAGAATAATAACAACAACAATAAAAATAATAAAAAACACAACAAAAACCAAAAGACAAGGACAAATTGGGGACACCTGGGGAGGGGGGAGAGAGAGGGTTGAGGACAGATAAGAGCACAAGGGACTGAGGTGATGGTGCACTGGTGAAATAGTGATAGGGAATACATGGGGATTACAATTGATGTCAGTATATATAAATAAAGGAAAACAAACAAAAAAACCCCAAAAACAAAGTGTTACTTCATCAAATTCTCAAACCAATCGTGCAGTAGGTACTATCACCTTTGTTTTACAATAGACAGTAGAAGCCTTATTCACAGCACAAAACTCAGATGATTCCTCTACATTTAGCTCCTTTTTCACTCTTTTTTTTTTTTAAAGATTGATTTATTTATGCATACAAGCACTGGGGTACAGGCCAGAGGTGTGGGGGTGGTGAGAGAATCCACCAGACAGAGCAGGATGCAGAACAGGCAGATTGACAGAAACCCACTACTGAGGGGAGCAGAGGGAAAGGCAGGAGAGGTATGCTGCACCATGTGGGTCCCCTCCCTGGCCAGAGGCAGGGATCGAACTTGTGCTGTAGTGGATGCGGTTTGCTTCATAGTGCGTTGCATAACCCTCTGCGCCACCAGGGCAGAACCTCCTTTTTCACTCTTAAATGCCTTAAAGAAGCACTAGTCAGCCTGTGGGCCTGAAAGAAGACATCACAGCTACCTGATATAACTCCCTCTTCATGGGTTCAGTCAATACATTCTTTGTGTGGACCTAGAACAGATAACCTATCAAGCTGACATCAGACCTCTCCAAAGAAACACTAAAGGCAAGAAGAGAATACAGTAACATATTCAACAAACTCCAGGACAACAAATACCAACCAAAAATACTATACCCTGAAAAGCTTTTCTTCCTCTTCAAAATAAAAATAAGGACCTCAAACAGAATACAAAAATTCATTATGACTAAACCCCCACTCCAAAAAATACTACAAGTCCTAAAGTCAAAATCAACAGAGGAATGAATAACAATAGAATAAAACAAGGAATAAAATCTCAAAAAGTCAAACAAAATGGCAAATACAGACACCAGCATATCAATATTAACTCTAAATGTAAATGGATTAAACTCATCAATAAAAAGAAACAGGCTGGGTTAAAAAACAGAACCCAACCTTTTGCTGTCTACAGAAAACACATTTTATCACAAGAAATAAACACAGACTGAAAGTAAGAGGATGGAAAACAATCCCACAAGCAAATAGACCAAAAAGGAAGGCAGGAACAGTTATACTTAGATCAGATAAAATATACTTCAAACTAAAAAAGGTAAAAAGAGACAGGGATGGTCACTATATTATGATTAAGGGGACAACTCATCAAGAAGATGTAACAGTCATCAACATACACTCACCAAATGAAGGAGCACCAAAATATACAAGATAATTACTATCATCTCTGAAAACAGATTTTAGAGAATATAAATGTAGTAAGAGACCACTGATAGATCAACAAGACAAAAAATAAGGACACTAGAACTCTAAACAAGAACCGAGACCTCATGGGCTTAACAGACATCTGTAGGACACTATACCCAAAAAAATCTGAGTAGGGATTTTCCTAAGTGCACATGGATCATTGTCCAGGATTGAACACATACTGGGACACAAGACAAACATCAACAGATGCTAAGATCAAATTCATACCAACTACTTCTCTAAACACAAAAGCATCAAACTAGAAATAAACCATGTAAATAAAGCAGGGAACATGCCTACCTCATGAAGATTGAAACCCACACTACTGGAAGACAACTGGATCAATGAGGAGATTAAAGAAAAAATTAAAAAATACCTTGAGATGAATGATAATGAGGACACAACTCCCCAGAACGTATGGGACAAAGCAAAAGCAGTTATAAGAGAAAAATATATAGCAATATAAGCTCACACCAAGAAACAAGAAAGAACTCAAAGAAATAACCTAATCTCCTACCTTAACTAATTGGAAAAGGAACAAAAAAATAAAAACAAAAACCCACCCAAAAGCTAGCAGAAGAAAGGAAATAATAAAACTCAAAGCAAAAATAATTGAAATACAAGTTAAGAAAACAAATCCAAAAGATCAACCAAACTAAAAGTTGGTTCTTCATTTGGCTCTTCGAAAAAATAAACAAAATAGACAAACCTCTAGCCAGGCTCACGAAGTAAAAACAGAAGAAAGCACAAATAAATAGGATCATAAGTGAAAGAGGAGAAAACACAACAGAGTAGAAATCAAAAGAAAAATGAGATTACTATGAACAGTTATATGCCAACAAGTTCAACAATCTAGAAGAGATGAACAAATTCCTACAACAGTACAATCATCGACAGCTAGATAAAGAAATAGAACATCTGAACAGATCAATTACAAGCAGTTAAATTGAAATAGTAATCAACCCCCCCCCCCAAAAAAAGAGCCCAGGACCAGACAACTTTACAAATGAATTCTATTAAAAGTTCAGAAACGAACTAGTGCCTGTCCTACACACTAGTGCCTATCAAAAATTTGAGAAAGAAGGGATACTACCAAATACTTTCTATGAAACCAACATTACATTAACACCAAAACCTAATAAGGACAACACAAAAAAGAAAAACTACCAGCCACTCTCTCTAAAGAACATTGATGCAAAAATCCTCAGTAAAATCCTAGCCAACAGAATCCAACAATGCATCAAAGTTAATTAATCATTACCAAACAGTATTTGTTCCAGGAGCACGAGGATGGTTCAACATCCAAAAAAATCAGCTAATGTAATCCAATACATCAACAAAAAGAAAACCAAAACTGTATGATCATGTAATACGGTGGCTAGGAGTTATCACCACTACTGCCTGGGTTCCAGGGAAGCTGGAGGGAGCTAATATTAGCACATGGTGCAGCAGACCTCTCCTTTTTCTCCAACTACTCCCCTTACTAGTGCATTTCAGTAAATCCACCTGTTCTGTTCCCCATTGTGTTTCTGGTGAATCTTCCCCTCTACCACCCCACCCCAACCTCTGGCTTACACCCCAGTTCTCCTACAAAAAAAAAAATTCTGTCTACAATCTATGCCTGAAGGAAGCTCAATTAACATGCAAAATTTCTCTGAAAGGCACGGCAGTCTTCTTGTCCACAAAACAGTGGATAGGGTTTCACCATTATAGCCTGTTCTAAGCAATAGAATGCATAAATTTGAAAGTAGATCTCTATAGAACATCTGTTTATAGTATGAAAGCTTAAAAAATAGCAAGGCCTTGATGAAACTTGGCTGGTAAAATAAACTGGGGTTGCTGCTCTGCCCATGTCTGAGAAAATACCATGTGACGTAAATTCATAAATAGGGATTCTGAGAATAATGGAGGTCTAGTGAATACAGTCGCAGAGAAAAAATATGCCTCAGGGGAAAACAACAATATTTAGAACACACTTTTGGTCACTGCATTCTAGTGGCTTCACTCCTTTCATGGTTTCTGAGCTATTTTACATCTCTATAAATTTTACTTAACTGATAACAATGCAAAAATAATTCTTGACTCTTGTGATGGTCCAAATGGGTCCCTGCTCCTCATAGAAAAGGCCAGCTTTGTAATTCTTTCAAATAACATTCAACATTCCTTATCTAGATTTCTGCTTTTTGACTTCTTCGTTGAAGTTTAACTTATTTCTTACTCTCCGAAGATAACAGATTAATAAAACTTCTGACAAGTGTTCATTTCATTTCATGTTTGTATGGCAGTCACGACTGAGAAGGTTTCCTTTCTTGGGGTCTGGGGTGATATGACCAGCGCCCCAGCAAGTCCTGGTTCTCTCCTGGCACAGATACACGCATCATCCTCTTACCTGTGTGCAGAGAAAGCCAGGCCTTGCGATGGGCGATGTGGTGCGGCGCGTGCGCCTCTTCGTAGGTCACTGGCTTGTCTCCCTTGCTCACTCGAACTCGGGCCGCCCGGTTCTAGAAGGAAAAACAAGCCGCCGTGACTATGCGCGCCCACCGCGCTCAGGTCGTGCTGTAGCCAGAGTGCGGGTCCCGGTTCCATGCTCCAGACTCCCCAACCAACGCCCCTCGAGCCCGGCCCCAGGTCCGGGTTCAACCTTCCCTCTTCGCAGCCCCTCCCTCTTCACCCCTCGGCCACTCCCAGTGCCCGAGTCACCGCCCCAGACCCCCAGGCCTCGCCGCGACCGCACTCACCTTGGCGCAAACCGCGGTGGTGTGTAGGGTCCGCCTGGTGCAGGGCAGCTTGCGGATCCAGGACAGTACCTGTTGGGAGAGGGGGCGTGAGACACAAACTAGGGCTTCCCAATACCACCCTCCAGATTCGACCGGCATTGCCCACGAACCGACTGCGCGAGGTCGCCGCCGCGAATGGGCGCCGCCATATTGGACCAGGTAGGCCGGCAGAGAAGCCGGAACACCGCCCCGCGGTGGTGGGCGGTGATACGGGGCGGGGCGTAGGTGCGGGGGCGGGGTCTCGAGGCGAGTGACGCGTGGGGGGCGGGGCCTCCGTCGAGAATGGGGACTGCGCTTAACGTTGCTGGTAGAGGACTGTCCCCACTGGCTTACAAAGCTTAGCCTTGCACGTTTCCTGCCTGCCTTTGAGGTTATTAACTTTCTCTCTCAGATCCTGACATTTGATGAGCAAAACTACATAGAAGCAATGGATGTCTTGAAGAGGGAGAAGGCCTAGGGGAAATGTAAAAGCAAACAGTTTTTATCCACAAATAAAGAATAAATGTGTTTTTGAAAGGGGTAAAAGCCTGGGGAACTATGGGTCACTTTGTTAAGTGACCCCGCCAGGGTCCTGATGGAAACTGTAGATAAAGAAGAAAATATCAATAAGATCACATGACGTGTGTGTACTACATGTCTAGAAACTCCCGGAAAAGATGTGATGGAGACTGTGTCAGGGACCAGAGGCCAGAGTTAGTGTCTTCGACTCCTCCTTGCACTGAAATTGGCTCAGACAGTAATAGTCTGAGACTTGTGCGCTCTTGGGGAAGACCCAGCGCGAGGCTGCATGACCCTTAGAGAGAGGACTCCGCCCGCTGCCTGTAGAATGAAACAAGGAACCGAGGTCAGGTCCTGTCAGGTCCCTGCAGGTGAAAGGGGAGAGAGGACATCTCTTTAGTGTGTTTCCTGTTTTTGAAATGTGAAAATAATAGCAGGAAGTGGTCTGATGAGTGCCAGGCTCCCCAGAGCCTTCACATCCCCGCAGTTGACCCTTTGTGTTGGTGGCAAAGCGGCCCGGAGACACCCTGACCTGCATGTAAACCTCCTCCTTCCCAGGCAGAGGGGACGGCCAGCAGGCTAGGGGCCTGCCCATGGTCAGCCACATCTCCAGTCCAGAGGCTGGATCCGCATGAGGCTGGGCATCTGCCCTTGACTTTCCAGGTGCCCATAAACGGGGCAGACCAGACCAGAGGACAGTGACCGATGACAGAAATGGCAGGGGGACACTTGAAGAAATGTGCCCAGAAAATTCCCCAGAAGAGCTGAAAGGACTATGGACTTGGGCTTCAGAAATGTGACTTGAGCCCAACTGACCAGGTCTCCAGAAGCAGGACAGCACATCCTCAGCACCTCCCAGGTCAGGACCCAGTGAAGGTGGAGAGGCCCCTGCCCGCCTGTTCGTGTGTGGGGCTGTGAGCACAATGGGCTGGGGCAGCAAGTTAGGAATCTGTGACAGCAGCTGATGCTTGGTCCCCTCATCTCCAGCATCAGATGGTGGGATCTCCTCCTTGAGGGACTGGGGGAGAGGTGTGGTTTCCAGCTGCAGCTGCGCTGGTCCTCTGAGGGAAACTGGCCCACAGGCATTCCCTCTGGGCTCCCTCTGTATCCAGGGTAGGTGTCTGGAAGGACCCCCTCATTGTCACTTTCTCTGCTGGTCATGGCCAGAATCTGCCCAGAAAAGATGACCCCCGCAGATTTGGAGGGTGAGGGTAAGGAGTCCAAGGTGGTGACACAGACTGACAGCAGGTATGTCTCCCACTGCTGGTCCTGGAATCCATGCAGCTGTGCTCGGCGTGCCCTGAGACCCTCCATCCCAGCCTGGGCAACCTCACCTCCCTGCATGGAAAAACGTCTCTTCTTAATACTGAGGCTTTGGTGCTCCTAGCCGGCCACTGTGTGCAAGGGAAAGGAGGTAGCATGTTTATGGACACAATCGAGGCCAGACAAGCAGACTCCACAGGGCACAGAGCATGTGCAGGGATTCTGGGGGACGGGGATGCAAGCAAACCTAGGGTCTCCCACATCGGCCTCTTAATCAGGGATTTATGCGTAGGAGCACACCTGACAGGCTTGTGAGGTGAAAAGCCTCTAAACATGAGGTGGTTTTATGTGTTATATTTTTACCCAGCATGACAAATATCATCATAGATCTGGGCACACTTCTGGACATACTTCATGACATTTCAGAAGTGTCTTGTCACACTTCTAGAGCTCCAAAGGAAAATACTTGCTGTTTTTTAAACTTCAAATCAATTCATCATTGCTGTTGTTTCAAAAACTTTGTCTTCCCTGAGGAATTTCTCAGCTTCCGTGTTTTGTATGCTTTACAGTTTTTGATCTTTTCTTAAAATATCTGACAGAATTTTCATTACCCAAGTTATAATTCATGTTACCCTCCATCAATGGGGGTGGGGTGAGGAGACCAGGGGGGTGGTAGGTGTGGCAGGGGTTATGTGTGTGCAATAGCCCAAGCTATTTGCTACCTGGGCCAAGTCATAAGCTCAGATCTTATTGATTGTTGTTTAGAATATTTTGTTGCACCTTTAATTCTGGATCCAGGTGACAAGGTTTGTCAGTTGGTTTTGCTTGTTGAAAGGAAATGATATTACAGACTCCCTGGGTATTTGCTGGAGTGTCTCTACCAGCTTTTCTGTCTTCCCGACAGCAGCAAACTCACTGCATTTGTCTGGAACGCTGTGATGATGCTTTCCGGTCTCGTCCTTTTGCAAACTACTTGCTTCGATATTTCCCGTCACTTCCACATCAGTATATTGCCTTTATCTTAAAGTTACAAATGTATCCATATTTCAGATAAAATTAATGTAATTTTGTTATGGATAATTATCACTATTTATATTTAATTACCATCACTTAGGCATCACTCAGAGAGGAGGGAAGTTCTTTATTTATGCTGGTGGGCTTTACACCAGCAGGCTCAGAGAACTCTTTCAAAGTCTGAGCCTGGAGCAATTAGGTTACAAAGTATATATTGACTAAAGCAAGGGGTGCAGTTATCTGGGATGCATGAATCAGGGTTCATGTGGTCTTGAGAGTTATCAGATGTTCCCTGAAACTTCCAGTCTGCAGACTGTGTCCCAACTTCAGCTAATCAACAGGTCAGCCTGACATTCTCCACTTCAACCTAACCTTGATGTATTTGCCAGTTCTCAAAAACTTTATGTGTAAATGTAAGAGAATTCCAACCACAAACTCCAGTCAGGATTTTTTTTGAAAATGAAACAAGTGATTGTAACTTTCACATAAGGAAGAAAGGCTTAAGGAAATCAAAGGGCATATAAAAATGAAGGCTGAGGAGGAAATCATCTTACCATAGTAGAGTCAACGCCAGAGTAATACAATCATTAGTTTATTCACAGGACCAGAAAAGCAGAAGACAGGAACAGAATCAAAAGTCCTGACAAGGTTTTGGCGAGGATAGGAACACTTAATACAGTCTGGTGAGAAACGGGTTGTTGATTAAGATGTTTGGTTTTGACCGTCATAAGACAGTGACTATCTTAAGAACACACCAAGATAAGTCTGTGTGCTGCCTTCAGATTTTTTCCCTGAAACACTTAGCAAAATAAATGTTTTTTTTTTTTTTAAAGAATTATTTATTTATACATGTAAGAACTGGGGTACAGGCCAGAATCGAGGGCAGTAAGAGGATTCACCAGAGACAGAGCAGGGAGCAGAACAGGCAGGCTGACTGAAAGACACTGCTGAGGGGAGCAGCGGGCACAGCAGGAGAGGTCTGCTGCGCCATATGGGTCCCCTCCTTGGCCGGTGGCAGGGATCGAACTCGTGCTGCAGTAGTTGTGGTTTGCTTCATAGTGCGTTGCTTAACCCACTGCGCCACCAGGGAGGCCCAAATAAATGTTTTCTTAAGTCTTTCTTTGGAGTCCACTGCTCTGGGGCCTGTGGCCTTCCGTTGGAGGCCTTGGTGATGGGGTCTGAGGTGAAGATTTCTGGCCAGCAGGTGATCATAAGGCAGGTCTGAGGTTGTGTACTAGGATTCCAGTATATTCCCCAGCACGGCACTCCAACTCCACTCCCCTCCCTGGAAAATGTGGCTAGAGATCTTGTGCTTGAAGAAAGCAAAGGAGGAACAAAGCAGGATATTACCTACCCCCATTCCTCTGATCTTTTCAACCTGATGGTCAGGCTCCCTATGACCATCTAGAACCTCAAAGAAACTGAGCTGCATCTGGGGTGGGTCACTCTTCACCTGCAGTTTGATGGCACCAGCAGAGACTAGAACCAGAGCAGCACCCTATCTGCCCCCTCCTGTTCCTACCTGCATCTCTGCTGAGTTCTATGGGTGTGGCCTTCTGAAAGACATCCACAGTGCAGAGTGCTCCCCATCAACCAGGCAGTGCTTCCCAGAATGTTCAAGTCAATCACCCTTGGGGGGGGTCCCCTCTCTTTTCTATCTTCTTTCACACTCTACCCCCCCAGGATACCTGGTGGGGAACTTATGCTCCAGACACTCACCCCACCCATGCTTTCTCCTTACCACTAGGAGGGAAGGGAAAGGGAGGCTGAGGCAGGGTTGAATAGGTCTTTGTTTTCTAAAGCTGGAAGTCAGGTGGCCCTGAGAAGTGACAGGTGTCCAGGCCCTGAGAGCACTGGTCTCAGGAATGGTTCCTCCTATACTAACATCTACTCAGCACACCAGGTGCTGAGCCTGCTCCAGGGTCCACCTTCTTGGGAACCCCTGCCCCACTTTGTTCACCTCCCACTGAAGGATTGCATGGGGAATGTTTGTTATGAGGCGATGCCTCCTTCCTGTGTCTACTCCCTGTCCCTGCCCCAGCCCAGCCTCTGTCCCTCCCACTTGCTGCCCTAGTCACCAAGCCCTTGCTACATACACTCCAACCAGCACACAGCAGGTACTTACCACCCATTATGCCACATCAACATTGTACAAGTGACTCCAGGGACACCATGCTGTGGAGGTTACACAGGAAAATGAGGCCCAGAGCTGCCTAGAGAAAGCTTTGGTTTTGTCAGGGTAGAGGGGGTGTATCTCAAGAAGTGTAAGTCCTGAGGTGTGAGGTTCTTTCTATATGAGGTGCACAGAGGAGGGAGGCATGTGACCTGGAAAACCTGGTGAAGGACCTGGACAGAGCTGGGAACTGGAGCCCACACCCCTGTCTTACCACACCAGACACCATGGCCTGAGGCAAGGCTGGTCAGTTGCCCCTGGGAAGGAAGTGAGTCAATGACCTGCAGTAAGACTACCAGGGGCGAAGGAGGATGGCAGGACATGATGACTGGTGGAGTCCAGCAGACGCTCAAATGGATGTCCTGGCCAGGAGCTGTCTCTGATTACCCTCTACTTTCTTCTGGATCCAGCACAGGCCCTCCTGCCAGCCCTCCTGAGGGGGTAAGGGGGAGGGAGGTGGGGAGGCTTCCTGGAAGGCCTTGCCTCAGTGCCCCACCCCTCTTCCCTGAGATTCAGGGAGATCAATGAAGAACAGGCTCGGACCAGCCCATCTGGCGCCTCTAGCTGTGCTCTGGCACCTGCGCACCTGGGAGGTCAGGAGGGCCTACCCTTTCTGCCCTTAGCCCTGGTCATTGCTATAAATGCTGATTGGGTGACTCCCTATTACTATGTTGCTGTTCCAAGTCTCTTGTCTGCCTCTGAGTCTCCTTAGAACCCACTTGTTTCATTGCCACCTGTGGCTGGGTGACCCATTGCCAATTCTGACTGGATGCTGGGCCCTTGAGCACCCCAAACGAGTTGAAAGAAATCTGAGTAAATGGGCAGCATTTCCACAAAAGTGTGGAAGGCGGAAGATAGAAGGTTTTTCGCTGCCTGCCTGCCCAGTACAGCCCTGGACACAGCGTCTTCTGTCTGAACCAGCCTGAGCCAGGCCCTTCACTGGGCTCTACAAAGAATGCATCACCTGGGCGCTGAGAGGATTCTTAAGTAATAGTTAACCTTGTTTACAGCTAAAAAGGGTAAACCAGGCCTCAGGACTCCATTGGTTAAATGCAGTTTATCAATACAGTGTTTTCCTAATGATTCAGGCCTTAAAGTTCACATGGTAAAGCATCTGTGTAATAAGTATTCATGACACAAACTCTGGACAGGAGGTTGATGGATTCAGCATCCGAATTCTGTCTCCCAAATTAGTGGCATAATTGAGCCATGAAAGATAAGTACCTGATCTGACCCCTAGATGAGCTTTGAGGGGACCCTAGAAGTGGAACCCTGTCCTGAGCAGCAGCCAGCACATCCTGCTGCCCACCCTGGTGTCTGCAGCCTGGGCCCCGGGAGCCTCTCATCTGACCCAGCCGATTGCCATGTCGGGCCTGCTGGCTCCCAACCTGGCCTGTGCACAGTGGGGTCAGCCCCTCCTTCCTGAGCAGGGACACCAGGATGTGAACCCCTGCTCAGTGACTGGGCAGGGGTCCAGTATAGGGCTCTGGACTCCTTTCCTCACTTTGCCTGTTATGCCCTTCCCCTCTCATGAAACTGAAGCCACGGAGAAATGAGGCCAGGGGGAAAAGACCCCTCCCCAGGGGCCCTCTGATGGGGCTCAGGCGTGAAGTCTGGACAAGATGACGTCCTGCGGCTTCTCCACACACCTCCGTATGAAGTCCCACCTGTACCTTCTCACATTCACGTCAGCTAGGACAGTGGAGTGAATGAGCGATGGTCCCCCGTGGGACTGAGACGGCACCTCGGGCGGGCAGTCTGCAGGGACAAGTTCTTCCTCCTTCTAGAGAGAATACATTACATTCTGATTTATCTGAATTTTAATCAAATGACTTTTGTGTCTGCCAGAAGGATGTTTACTGCATGAATTTTGAATGGAGCTGATTGATTGAAGGGCAGGAGGCGGTTCCAAGATACTTTAACTCTTTAGGCCTGTTCCCCCCTCTGGCAAGTGAGCTGCTGACGAAACGGGAAGAGCTCGTCTTGGAGCCAGGGGCGGTAACGTGGGAGAAATCGCGGCAATAGACCCCGCCCTGAGGTGAAACCCTGAGACCGCCTGAGCTGGAACGTCAGCAGGGTAAGGGGGACTGGAAGGAGCAACCGAAGCGCTCTCGCATCGGAGAGCGCCGTCTTGTGGACCTGGCTGGTAATGTGGGAAAATCGACGCCGGCTTAGCCAATTGACCCCGAGGCGGCCAGGGAGGGAGGAGAGGATCCACCGGCAAATGAAGGGCTCGCAAGACGGAGCGTGGGGAAAGCAGCCAGCTGAGCGGAAGTGGCCTGAGGAAGGAGAGGTAGCCGCGGGACGTGAAGGATGGGAAGAGGGGAAAATTATCTCGCGCACTGGAGGGCTACCCTGGGGAGAATGCGGAATAACGAGCACGTGACGGGAGAGGTAAAAGGCAGGACGGGAGTGCCAAGCTCAGAGATGTGGGAAAGGAGACGGGATCGAGGCAAAGCGCAGAAAAACGGGGGCGGGGATCGCCCGTGAAGGAAGTGATCGAGGGTCGAGGGGGAAGGGAAAGGAAAGGGCCGTGAGGGCAGAAGTGTAGAACGACGGAGGACGCCGCCTGGTGGCGAGAGTGAGTCATGCGGCAGAAGCGGAGACTCAAAGATGTTGGTTTCCAGGCGCAACGGAGGCGGCGGGGGGGGGGGGGGGGGGG
>JAGFMF010011718.1:141830-171925 GCA_019455555.1 Galemys pyrenaicus | reverse complement strand
CCCGTGTCGAAAGCCGTGAAGACGACAGCGAGATGGACAGCGCCGGCAAGAATGACATAAAACTTACCCTCATTCATTCCCGGAACAATAAACTTACACACATTTATCGCTAGCATTTCATTTTATTTTATATAGCACAAGTCATTCTATTTTTGGGAAATGACCTAAGGAAATGCTTTGAAATGCAGATTTAAAAATCTTTATGTGCAGAAATGTTCGCCAGAACAAGCCAATGGTACTTAACCTACCGCCTACTGAAAAAGGGACATTTTTCTCCCCCCACTTAAAATACTTCACTCTAAATGATTTTTTTCAGCCACTCTGCAATGTATCTCCATCCCCCCCTTTTTTTGAATGTCGTGAGTTTCAAACTAGCAATGATGAAAACATCATTCTTAGCTCCAGGCCTTGGCTGCTGACCTGGGGATTGGGGGGGTGGGGGCGGGGTGGACGTGGTATCTGGAGTCTCTCAAGGCCTGTGGCCCTGATCCCACTACCTTCCACAGGGTCTCTCCCCAGCCAGCCTGGGAGCGGCACTGTTGTTGTTTATGAAGGGCCCCCAGGACAGCCTACTGGGCCTCACTTCTCCCACCAGGACAGTCCCCAACCCTGACCCCCAGAAACATTCTGCAGAACTGCATGTAAAAAGCTCAAGATATTTTAGCAATCTCTATTGAACTGTGTACAAACCAAATAAAACTGACATCATAACAAACATCACCATCTTAGATGGCGGGGACACTGGAGCCCTCTGTGCTGATCTCTGAATTTTTAGAAGGGATGGATACCTGCCTTCATTCCAGTTTGAATTTCCAAAATGCTACCAGGTAGCGGGACCACCTCGTGGGCTTGGCCTCACCTGTGAGTGGGTACTGCCAGTGTATAGGGTTTGGAGAGGAGTTCCCGTTGGTGGGAACCTGGTCTGTTCAGGACTTGGAGGGGAGGCGTCTCCTGCAGTCTGTGAGCCTCGTTGGGCTGAGAGGGAACAAGGTGAGTCCCAAAGTGAAGGGAAGATAAGGAACTGGCTCCCTTGGGGTGTTTTACTCTGGAGGGGGAGCAGTCGGAGGACCCAATGCGGGAAGGGCTGCATTTGGAAACTGAGGGGCATTTTGGGTTCTGTTATGTGCATGTAGGAGCTTAGGGGTCTGGTTTCATTCCTGAGCAGTCACTGGGTCAGAACCTGTACTCTGAGGGGATCCCCAGGAGGCCCATGGGCACAAGAAAGTCTGATCACTGCTGCACACAAGCTCTCTGAGGGCAGAAGCCAGTAAGAAGGAGGTAAAGATGCACCGCTGATCACCCCCAGTACCCTTGCCCTGCAGCACTGGGCATGAGACGCTGCAGGTCCTGCTGCCCACTAGCCGAGGCCTCACATGGTCACCTGGGACGGCCTGGTGACCGGGCCCTGGTGACATCTCTGCCCCTGACCGGAACTCCACCTTGGAGGGGTGTGACAAACGCACAGCTGCCTGTGGAGCAGCCCCTGGCATTTGAGAGGCTTGTAGGGCTGCTCTAGCACTTTCCTTCCAGAACGTAGCATTCAGCCAGATCTGTGCTTCCACTCGACACTTTGTAAGGAATGGCCAGAGAGGACGTGACAGGCACGAACCCTGAGACTATGGGCTTGGACAAAAAAGAAGGGCTTTAGAACTAGTTTGGCTCAGATGGGGGTGTGTGGTTTTCTCCTCCAATTCCTGAGCCTGTTTCCTCAGCTATACAAGGGACAGTGCCCCTTCCACTTTAGAGGAATTCACCAGAGATTTACGGAGCACGTGCTGTCTGCTAGAAGGTGAGGATACCAGCCAAGCTGACAGCTCAGGGCCCTGGGGCCTGTCCGGTACACAGGCAACTCCAGCAGTCAGCCCCAAGGACTGGGAAGGGAAGCTTGAGATGCCACGGTCTTCCCTGTAGGTCAATCTTCACCTGGTTGGGGGTGAGGCAGGGCTACGCAGAAAGTAGCTAATCTGAGGACTTACCCTTGAAAAAGAATGAGCCAAGTGAACCAGGATAGGCAGGGCAGGGTTGAAAGAGAAGAGTGACCATGTATGAGAGAGGCTGAAGGCCTAAGAAAGCAAGGGGCGGATAATAAGAGTATCAAAACTATGTTTAGAGGCTTGGACTTTATCCCGAGGACAGCGGGCACCCACCAATGAAGGCTTAACGCCTTAAATAACGACAAGCCACAATAGGTCTGCCTTTTGTTAAGGGTCAGTGAGGCAAGGGACTCGCCCTCGGGAAACACTGGGTTCCTTTCCTTTTCTCAGACCTCCAGCGAGCACAGCATTCCGAAGACACGAAGTCAACCCACCCAAAACAGTAATGATGTACTCTGGCTTCACGTCAGACTGCAAGTCCTGTCTCAGACAGACCGGCCCCCCCCAGGAGTGAACGACAACAACCCCACGGTTCTCTCCGGGGCTGACAGATAGTCAGGGCCGCGCAGTTTACTGACACCTGTGCCTGAAGGACAGGGCCGCACACGTGATACTGCCTTTACTACCACGTCCGCATTTTCCACTTTCATGTTTCAGATTTCCTCTCTATTCCTATACTGCATTACTTTATAAACCGTACCGACACTATGCTGGAACTTAAAAGCCATTTAAGTGCACCATGTTATCCGGGTGTCACTTTATTATAAAGCAGTCGACAAAAGAAAATCCTACTTAGAGCTCCATCCAAGGAAAGGTGGAAGAGTTTCCCAACACTGTAACTTGTCAGTTACATAAGAAAACACCTTGTATCACTGATATACTCATTCTTCATCTACTGCACACAGATCTATCCTGTCTTTTTAGAAAAAAACAAACACACCTAAGTTCTTTTTTTAAAATTATTTATATATATTTGACATCAGGTGTACTTCCTGTGAATTTCCACCACTAATTCACCCGTGCACCATCCCCTTAGTCCTTTGTGCTCTCCTGCCCTCATTTTGATCCCATCCCTGCTCTCCCCCTCCCCTGTAAAATGTCTCTGAATTATAGTTGTCTGTTTTGTTTTTTTTTTAATTGTTATTATCTTTTCCTTGATGCCTTATTTGTTTCCCCTCTATTCCTCCTGTAAGTGAAACCATCCAGTATTTATTTTTCTTCTAATTACTGAGGATAATCTCTTCTAGCTTCATCCATATTGCTGTGAATGACACTAGTTTATCTTTTTTGATTACTGAATAGTATCCCATTGTGTATATGTACTTCATCTTCTTGATCCAGTCATTTATTTTGGGGCATTTGGGTTGTTCCAAGTCTTACCTATTATAAATAATGCTGCGATAAACACAGGGGTGCATGTGTTCTTTTGAATTAATTTTTTTGTGTCCTTTGGGTAGATCCCTATGAATGGAATTGCTGGGTCATATGGTAGTTACATTTTTAGTAGACTGAGGCTTTTCATAGTGATTGGACTAGTTTGCATTTCCAACAGCAGTGTAGGAGAGTTCCTTTTTCACACATCCTCGCCAACATTTATTGTTGCTAGATTTTTTAATATGTGCCATTCTCACTGGTATAATGTGGTATCACATTGTGGTTTTACTTTGCATTTCCCTGATTATGAGGGATAAGTTGTTCTTGTTTTATGAATGTTCCATAACAGGAAAAAGGTAACATACCTAGATGGTACTTACTGTTCATATGTAATTTATTTCATTTCTATTTTGGGATAAAAAAGTTTGTTATCAGATCAAAATGATAATACCTGTTTTATGATTTGGTAATGACCCATAAAAAAGATTGCTCTTATGCTATTACAACACTGATGATGGTTGTTTATTAACATGGATTTATTTTCACTTTGATGTCACAGTAAGACTATCACATATTAAGTCTCATTTACTGAGCATCTTGTGCAACCTCAACTCCAGCATCAGAATCTTGATTAGCCTAAAATAGAAAATGTGCGAGAGTATTGAATCACAGAAGCATTTCATACAAAAGAAAAATTGGTTTCATCTGAAGGTACAGAAAGCTTTTACTCCTAGGAAGAGTACATTGTCTTTATAAAGATAATAACAATGCTACATAATTTCATTTTTATCACATGGCACTGTGCAAATCCAATCTGACCCTGTTGGTTTGAAATTCAAATATAGCAATATTAAAATAAAAAAGCCAAACACAACACCACCTATGAGTTAGCTATTAAGAGTTTAGGTTGGATGTTCTAAAACACAACCAAACTCAGATAGCACACGGAAGAATCAAGCAGCTGTCAGAACTGACTGAAAGAATTGTAAGTGAATTTAACCATACTGAAGTCAGCTAGATTTCAGATACTTTAATCGAGCTGTAAACAGTCTTCACCCAATACCTGAAAGAGAAACACCAGTGTCCCCTGACTGTACCTGGAAGGATCCCCCACACCACACCATCTTCCAGACTTGCGCCTTTTTCTGCAAAAGACTAATTTCAGACTTAAGTTTGTAAAGTTTCTTTACAACTAGAAAAAAAAAATTCTCCCCGATTAATCAAATGGGAAAGTCAAAAAGGGAGCAATACTTGATTAACATAATGTTCTCTACTCTTCCTCTGAGTGCTCTAAAGACTGAAGGCAAATGCTTTCCATGAGTGGCAAAAGGAGGACAAATTAGCATTTCCAAATAGCTGAGTCATGATTTAGAAGAGACCCAAATACTTTTGGAGACTCTTAATTTGTTCATGGTATGTCCTATAAAAGAGAATAATTGGGAACAAGTTCAGGACACAGAATGAGGTAAATATTGTTAGCCTCTTACACACACAGACATACCCGGATGTGGGACCACAGAGATAAATGTGATAAGAATACACAACTGGGGCCTCCCTGGTGGCACAGCGGGTTGAGCGCTGCACTGTAAAGCATCTGCTGCACAGCAATGTGAGTTTGATCCCTGGCCAGGGAGGGGACCCACATGGTGCAGCAGACCTCTCCTCAGCAGTGTATTTTGGTCCATCTGCCTGTTCTGCTCCCCGCTCTGTCTCTGGTGAATCCTTTCACCTCTGGAGCCTCTGGCTGCACCCCAGCTGTTGTATGCATAAATTTTTTTTTTTAAAAAAGAGTACATAACTGATAGAGCTGTTAATTTTCTTATCAGAAAAATGTTATTTCAGTTGTGAAACTAAGAATTTATTTTGTGAATGATATTCTTTGTATTTCTCAAACACGCAGTGTGGACAAACACAGTGATGTCAAAAAATCAGAGGGATTGCTGCTGAGCCTCATTTCTTTGAGATTTTGCTTCTTTTACCATTTATGCCAGAGGTGTGGGGGCTGAGAAGATTCACCAGAGACAGAGTGGAGAGCAGAACAGGCAGATGGACTGAAATACACTGCTGAGGGGAGCAGCCAGTGAAGCAGGAAATGTCTGCTGTGCTATGTGGGTCAGCTCCCTGGCCAGAGGTCAATCTTGTGCTGCAGGGGTTGTGGATGCTTCATAGTGTGTTGCTTAACCCCTTGGTGCCCCCAGGGAGACCCAATTATACATATATTTTAAAAAATTTATTTATTTATGCATACAAGAATTGGGAAAGAGACCAGAGATATGGGGGGTAAGAGGATTCACCAGAGACAGAGTAGGCAACAGAACAGGCAGATTGACTGAAATGCACTGCTGAGGGGAGCAGCAGGTGATAAGGGGACGTCTGCTATGCCATTTGTGGGTCACCTCCGGGGAGGTGGTGGGATTCGTATTGAACTCATGCTGTAGTGGCTGGAGAGGCTTCATAGTGCTGTATCTTAACAACTTGTGCCACCAGGGAGGTCTGAGATAGATTTTTTTCTTTTCTGAAGAACGGGTAAGTATGTAAAAAAAAAAAAAAAAGCCCGTCGTATATAATTAATGGAAACTTACAAGACTGAAGCCTGATAATTTCCACTTGCCAAAGCCAATAGGAAAACAATACCCTTTACAATTGCACCAAAAGAACAAATGTTGGGAAAGCATTTGATGAAGGGGAAGCAACACCTGGGCACCGAGACCCTCGCCCATGCCGCTGACAGACACTGAAAACACAAAAGGAGCAAAGCCAGTCTGTGCTCACGACTGGAACGACTAGTTTTGAACGGCGCAGACTTCCCAAAGCAAACGACGGCTTGGGGCGATGCGGACCAAAGCTCCGACGGCATTTTTCACCGACACAGAACTGGCCGCCCTGAAACCTGCAGCGGAGCCCGCGGCCCGACGGGCCTCACGCCCGACACGCGGCTGGCGGCACCCTGCTCCCCGGCTCCCAGCGCCACCGGACCCAAAGCCTCAGCGGAAGCCAGTCAGGCCACCGAAGCGAGGAGTCGCACCCGCGGCGCCCGACAGACCTGAGTCCACAAAACAGGAGTCCGCGCAGGGTCTCCCGCCCAGGGAGAAGGCCCCGGCGCCGCGGGCGTCTCGCTCCCGACGGAGGGACGTGGGTGCCCCGGTCCCGCCCGCGACTCACGCCCGCGCCGCAGGGAGGCGAAGCGCGGTTACTCGCCTCCTTTCTAAAGGGCGCCCCAGTGAAGCCTTCTGCACCCGCCCCCCGGGCCCGCAGTGGGGTGAACGCCGCGCTTCGCCTCCAGGGCGGACGCCCCGACCTAACCGCGTGGGGCCCGCTCAGCCCCGGCGTCGGGGAGACGCTCTGCCGCCCGCCCGCCAGGCCCGGGGCCCGGAGGGCGGGGGGATGTGTCAGTCCCAGATCATTTTACAGTATGCTCCCCAAACTATAAACTCACTGTAACAAAAACACCCCGGTCAGGAGAACCGAACTGAGAGCCCAGAACCCCCGGGTGTCGTCCATTAACCGCTAAGGCGCCGGCAGCGAGCGCGCGGGACACGCTCTCAGGTAAGGGCTTGGGGTGGGGGTGGGGGCACGATCAGGAATGCGCCCGGACCCCCAAGGTCCCTCAGGCCCAATAAGGAACCCAAAAAGGGGCCAAGGTTTCCACATTCTGCCTTTCCCGCACTGGGTGCTCCGGTGGATCCCCTCCGCAGTCAGCCACCCACAGGAAGATGGTCTCGCCTTCCCCGCACCTTTGGCTCACGTCCGTCTCTGAGGCCCCAAAATGTACACAATCAAAATGCAGATGACGCCGCCCAGACTGGGTCCACAGAGACCAGGTTCCCTGGGGGCACCGACTGCACTCCTGGTGGCAGGGCCGCCGCGCGCCCTCAAGCAGGCGACTGGCGCATGCGCAGTCAGAGGAGCTGCGCAGGTACCACTGGCAGGTTTGGCTGGGCATCTCAGACTGACAGTTTGGAAATGCAACCACAAACGGAGAAAATATCCCACATCGTCTCTGAAAAAGTGTCAGTGAAAATTCGAAGAAGCCACTAAAATGGCAAAAGGGATTTACTTGCATTTCTAAACTCGCTCAGGATTATTTAGCGGTGACCATAGGTAACTCAACAAACCTGCTAGCTCTCCTAATAATGATAGAATGGGTGTGAGGATTTTCTCCTCGCTCTCAGCTTTGCTGCAGTCCTGGGTCTTTACCGCCCCTTCCCTCACCCACTCACTAGTCATTATTTTCTGCTGCTCCAGCATTGCCCGTCCTTGCCACCAGGTGGCGTACTCTGCAGTTTCTACAAGTTTTTTCTCTTGGGGCCCTTTCCATTCCCCCCTCACCCCAGAATCATTCTGCCCTTCATTCACCATTCACCCTCTAAATTTCTATGTCTCATTTATGTATCTGTTGTAATTTATTTAACCATTCCAATTATTTATTACTATAGAGAAAGTGCTGGTGAATTTTTTTAAGACTTTTTTTATTATTATTATTTATGCATACAAAGGGCAGGGGCACAGGCCAGAGGTGCCAGAGGTGAGAGGATTCACCAGAGACAGAGTGGAGAGCAGAACGGGCGGATGGACCGAAATACACTGCTGAGGGGAGCAGCGGCCGAGGCAGGAGAGGTCTGCCTCGCCATGTGGATCCCCTCCCAGGTCAGGATCGAACTCGCAGTGCTGTGCAGCAGATGCTTCACAGTGCGGCGCTCAACCCGCTGCAGCACCAGGGAGGCCCATCTGGTGAATATTTTTACACATAAAGTTTTTATCTGTATTTCACATTTCCTAAGGTCATTTTCCTAAAATAGAGTCGCTTTATCAAAAGGTATAAATTTTCTAAATTCAAAGGTCTCTCCAGAGGGATGGTACATATTTAGTCTTTTCTCAGGGATGAATGAGAATACATATTTCACCTCACCTTTGCCTACATTTCACTCTATCTTTCAAGGGGTTTGATGCAAACTTTGCACAAGAATCAAAGACACAAAAAAAGTTTCATCACATATTAGGAATATTTGATTACTTTAGGGCCTCCCTTGTGGCCTAGAGGTTAAGTTTTAGCACTATCATCACGAGGACTGAGTTGGATCCCAAGCCTGGGAGCGGACCGCCTATGGCACAGCAGACCTCTCCTTTCTCCCCACTGCTACCTTTAGTGTTTCAGTAAATCTGCCTGTTCTCTTCTGCACTCTGTGTCTGGTGAATCCGCTCATACACACCCCCACCACCTCTGTCTACACCCCAGTTCTTCTATGCAAAAAATAATATTTTTTTCTTAAAAAGAAATATTTAACTATTTTAGACCCTCAAAAATAAGCAGTGTTGGCTCAATAGTACTAATAGGTGAAAAAATTAAAAACACCCTTGAATTTTCGGAAGTAAAATAGAAGAGTAAAGGAATAAAACAGCAACAGAATAACCAGATGTTCTCCAAACGCATGTTCTCTTCACATCATACAATGGAATGACATTAACTGGCCACCTGAATAGGGAAGGAAGAGATATATACTACTAATAAAACCTCCCACACCTCATCCTGCTTTTTCCTTCCTCACCCTTTGGCTGCAGATGGCTCATGAACACAGAGGACAAAAATCATCAGACGTAGAGCCTTAATTACTAAATGATCACATGGAGTGCCACCCATTCAGTAAGGCACTGAAATGAGAGTGGGATGGATTTTATAGGATGAAGCATCTGCAATTCCAGGTTTGATATAGTAAAGCAGCTGAGTTTGTTTACTGCAACCATTAAAAATGATTTCTTGAAAAATAACTATCCTAGACTCCTTGTTAAATGTGTTATCTTATTTAATTGTACATATACCATTCTTATTAATACCATCTTAAAGAAAGTGATTTGCCCAACATGTAAATTCTTCCTAACCTGAGATTACTGCTCTCATTAGAGATAATTCTCAATAATAACTGTTATCTGAAACTTCTTTTGGAGTTCTTATGGACCCTAAAACTCTACTTGGCTCTAAACAACAACTCCAATTTCACTGTTACAATCAATTTTCTTAATAAAGGAGAAATGACAACACCATGATCTATGGCTTCTGTAGATTGTTCAGTTTATATTTGCTACTCCGTGTTCTGCTTGTTGGGAAATGCTTTCATTATCTAAGTGAAAAAAATAATTCTATTTGGAAAAATATGCACCTAAATCTATTCCTTCACAGTGTAACAGTGGGCTCTCCACAGAAAGGAGAGAGGACAAAGCGCAGACCAGGAGGAGGCACACGGAGCAAAGACCTGTGAAGAAGAAGCTGCATTTGCTCCATGGCCTTGGACTTATGTTAGGGATTTGGGGGACATGGAAAGAGACACTTGAAAGAGACAGACAAATGGGTGAGTGACAATGGCAACCTTTATCTTGACTTGTATTTTTTTTTAAAGATTTATTTATTTATGCATACTAGCACTGGGTTACAGGTCAGAGGTGGGGGGGGGGGCGGTGAGAGGATTCACCACAGACAGAGCAGGGAGCAGAACAGGCAGATGTACTGAAATCCACTGCTGAGGAGAGGAGCCGGCACAGCAGGAGAGGTCCGCCATGCCATGTGGGTCCCCTGCTTCATAGTGTGTTGTTTAACCCACTGTGCCACCAGGGAGGCCCTTGACTTGTATTTTGATTTTGCTCATTTTCTTTCACACTCTTTTAGCCCTTTCTGCCCCTTTGCTATGATTCCACACCAGAGCATTTCCTTAGACTGTGGCAAGTTTTCCAGCCTCGGTGGTTCTTCTGCTTTGGGCCAACCACATTTGGCTAGGCATTTACCCACGAGGGGATGGGCAACTTTGGGTATTTAACTGGAAACTTTTAAACTATATTCTTTCTCTACTCTTCTCTCTATCACAGACTAATTGCATTAAAGTTTCTTTCCATTGAAAGCCAATGCTCTAGAGTATGTTTTGTCTTGATGTGGTGGACAGCAGAACCTACTTAGAGCAGGCAGATCTGGAGATTCCTGGGCCACCCCTCACCCTGCCCTGTAATACCATCTCCGCTCCAGCAGGAGGGTAGGTGTTGGAGACCCAAGGCATGAAGTGCTAAGACAAGGAAAATATCTGGGTCATGGCTGGAAGATTGGTCATGGCTAAAAGACTGATCAGCATGGGCTGGAAGACTGGCCCATGCACAGATGAGGATATTCTCTCTTGTGCCAATGAAACCATTGCCTAGAGAGTAAACTAGATTAGAAGTGCTGCCTGATAATGCAGAACCTTGACAGTGAACGTGCGCCTGAACAAGGACAAATACTAAAAGAGTGATTCATTGTCTAATAACTAACAAGGAGGGGAGGGGGCTGTTTGTATCAATAAAAATGAGTTGCCCCTGGCATCTGGGACACTTGAGCTGGAGTAAGTGGCCTTGCATACTCTGGGGCCCGCTTCTCTTAAACTCTGTGTCTATTTCTTTATTTCTCGGTTCTTTCAGATTCCTCTTCTCAACCCTGTCCAGTCGGTCTCCGGCAGGTAGGGAAGATTCACCACACCAGAAAGCAATTCTTGGACACCAAAGGTGTTTTGGGTAAGGGTTTAACACAGGTTAAGAGCTCAGTTTCTCAATATCATCCTTCAATTCAGACTTTGGTCACAAGCTGCAGGCAGTTACTTGCGCTTCCGTCTAACCAGTAACATATTAGAGGCACCCATGAAATTGTCAGACTTGAAGTGCTATACAAGTCAGATTACTATCTATGCTTCTGACCTTCTCACTATAGTCAGAGGTTTCCAGGACACCCTTCTTAGGTCAATTAATTTGCTACCATAGCACACACAACTCAGAAAATCCACTTACTCACTATGTCACTTATTTATTAAAAAAGATATAGCTCAGAGCAGCCAGATGGACGATATAGCCAGTGTCAGTTATGGGGTCAAGCCTCAGATTTCATACCCTCTCCAGATGCTCCATTCTCTCCAACTTTTCATATCTTCACCAGCATAGAAGCTCTCTAAAACACCCTGTTCTTTGGTTTTTATGCAGGCTTCATTACATAGGTATGACTAACTTAGCATTGGCAAATGAATTCAATCTTCAGCCCCTCTCTACTGTGTACTTGTAGGAAATCAAGGGTGGGACTGAAAGTTCTACCCTCTATTTATGTTGGTTTCTCTAGCAACCAATTTCCTTCCTCTGATGTTTTCTGAAAATGACATTTTTTTTTTACACCATCTTGAACTAAAATAAATCATTCTTTGGGTTTTGCAAATACTACGGGAAACCAAAAATTGTAAGGAAGTGCCAGACCAAAGGTCATATGTTTCTAAATGTTACCCTTGACTCATGTGTCTTTCCCTCTGGAACTTGTACTAAATTACAATATTTCCAGTTTTACCATCTGCACATTTTAATGGACATGATAAGAGAGAACAATGTAAAATTTCTTGTTGTATAGGTTGCTGGGATAGTCTCAAAGACAGCTTCTCATCATTCTGCAGTGTCCTTTTGATGAGAGCCCATGGAGAGATTTGTCTCAGATATTACAAAAAAGTTGCATTTCTGTGAACGGCTGTGATGCTTTGTCCCATGGACACTATAAATCTTAAAACTGATAGTGGATCTTTTTCATTTCAGCATCAAGAAAGAATGGAGCCAAATTTGTAGTACAGATCTTGAGATGGAGGGCAGACAGTATGCATTAGAGAACACTAAATTTTCCTCATATTATTTCCTTTGTTCCAATTCCTCATCTATCAATGCTTTCATTTTTTTTGCAATGTGCATATTTTTCAGTTTTTATCTTAAACAAATTTTAAAGACATGATATTCCTACAAAATTTATTGTAACACCAGCACTTTCCTGCCCTTCCTCTCGCCCATGTCTCTTGCCTCCAGAATCTTCCTTTCCTTGGATTTAAGTGTTGGTTTTGTTATAGGGCAGGGAGAGGGGCACCCCAGAACCCCCAAACCTGCCCTCTCTGAATGGGTTCTGCTATCTGCCATAGTAAGACAACCATATAAGACCTTTAATGGAAAGGAACTTTAATATAATTAGGGTACAATACAGAAAGGACAAAGAATATAATTACTAAGTTAAGCATTTAACCCATTTTTTTAGGGTAAAAGTCCAGCCAAATAGGATTGGCCTAAAGCAAGGCCCAAAAGTCTGCCACAAATCTGAAGTTTTTTTTAGTAGAGGCTCATAGAAAAGGGTTAGAAAGAGTTAGATAAATAGAGGAGGAAAAGAGCAAAATTAAAATTAAGATGAAAGCTGCCATTGTTAACTTCCCCACGGTCTTTCACCCACATCTGTTTTAACCAGCTCAAGACCAAAAAGCAAGTGCAGTTTCTTCACGTTTTTCTGCTTTACGTGCCTTCTCCACGTCTCCTTGCTGCTTCCCATCCTGCTTCCTTCTTTCTCCCTTCCTTCTGTCCTCCTATTTTCTTTTTGTAGAATTTTTTAATTCTTGCTTAGCTTCACCCACTTAGGGTGGAATTGGGATTCTGGAACTTTCCCCTTTCCTTGGGACCACCCTGTTAAAGTTTGGGTGGAACATCTGAGCAAGGCTGGTGGCACATTCCCGAGAGCTCACTTGTTGATGATGTCATTAGTCTACCATTACACTCCACTGGTAATTTTGTGAGTTAAAGAATTCTGAAGACTCCAGTGGCTACTAGGTTCCAGGATTTCAGTTGTGAAGTCCAGCATCATTTTGATTCTTGATTTTTGATGTGACTTGTTTTATCCTTTCTAGAAGCTTTGTTGGGTCATCTCTCTGGAATTTTAGGAAAATTACATCTCTTTGTGGGGTCTTTTTATTCTTTGTCCATTATGTTGGATATTTGTAATGTAGGAACTAATGTTCTTCAAATGCATGGTCATTTACCATGGCTTAAATAGAATGCATTGAAACATGTATCAGAAACAGAGTTTAAGAATAAAGTGAAGGAAAGCTAGACTCAAGACATGCCTTGAGTGGACTAACCCAAAAGGTCCAAAACCAAAATGAAGTCATTCAAGAAACAAGGAACTCAGAAAATTCAGAAGTGGAGATTATCAAAGAAATAATCAGAAAAACCAAACCAAACCTGTGTTTGAAGGACATGTTCCTAGTTCATTGACATTGGTGGCTATCTGCCCATGCACATGAGTAAGACTACAGCTGACTGTAACCTCTGTGTGTAGCAGGTTTCACTGAAGCATCATTGGGATGTGGTATTGTACAGTGGCACTATGATGTTAGTGTATGTGGGGATTTTTTCTAGGACTGGTCAGAATCCCCAGAGAAGAATGTCTGTTGCCTAGAGGAGTAACTGTCAGGGAGGGAGGGGTGATGGGGATAGCCTTCCTGAATCTTTTTTTTCTAATGTTGTATCTCAAACTTCATCTCTGCCTGGTGTTCTGGGTCAGGACTCCCTCTGGTTTACCATTATTGGAAAATAAATTACATCCTTACTTTTATCTTGTTCTTGCCACCTTTGACAGGGAGAGGAACGGTTATGCTGGTGGTGATAGTCAAGGACTTAGGTTTCTTTTCTAGGCTATTGCTGCCTCTAGTGCTATTGAAGCAAAAGTGAAGCATATTATTTTATTAAAAGTTATAATAGGGTCTCCCTGGTGGTGCAGCGGGTTGAGTGCTGCTCTGTGAAGTATCCCTGGCACAGCAGTGCGATTTCGATGCTGGGCCAGGGAGGCCCTGCAGACCACATGGCCCAGCAGACCTCTCCTACCTCGCCCGCTGCTCCCGACAGCAGTGTATTTCAGTTGATCTGCCTGTTCTGCTCCCCGCTCTGTCTCTGGAGAATCCTCCCATACTCTGGCCTGTACTGCAGCTCTTGTATGCATAAATAAATAAATCTTTTTTTTTTTTTTAAAAGTTGTAACAATACCTCTTGTCGCTGTAACCTTCGGAGTCAACTGTGCTGATGTTGTGCTGTGTGTTCGGTGATGCAGAGATGAGTCTAGCAGATGTCAGTGTGGAGATGGAGGGCTATTGCTCTCCTAGGCAAATAGCAAACCTCCCAACTTGCTTAGTGTCTTCTCTGTAGCTTTTATTGAGCAGGAGAACAAGTAACTAGCTTTTGTCATTTGCTACAAAAAGCACAGCCCAGAAGTACAAGGTCGAGTAGTTGTGTGCCAAGCCCACCTGCATGTAACTAGCCTCTACTGTGATCTAACAACCTTTTGTTTATTTATCTTCTTCCGGACAGAAGGAATGTATGTTTCAATCCTAAGAGCTGGGAAGCTCTTGTCAGCAGATTTGTTTGCAAGTCTGCAAGGATCTCAGTCATAGCACCTCTTTCACTCCTTGACCATTGCTCACAGCTTTTGCAGCCTCTGGCTTCCCCCAACAACCTCTGGCCAGAGACTCCAAATCCCAGGGCCTCAACACATTAACATCTGTCAACTATCTCAGTGCTGTTCCTTACCTCCACCGTTTACCTGTGGATGTGTCTCCTGCTTTATAATTTTTGTGTACAAGCTTCTGAAATCCCTTTGCAAAGTCAACATAGGAAAATGAGACCCTACTAGAAATTCTTGGGTCTTTGATGAAAAACATCAGTCTATTGTTCAGACTCACTCTTGCTCTGTTCTTTAACTTTTAAATGTCATTATAATTTTAAAAATACAGAAAAACTTGAACATGATGAATTGTATTTATTCCCCACCCATTGGGATTCAATGATTTTTAATATTTTGCCTTTTTTGCTTTTTCTACATACCTGTATATACTTAAAGCTAAATCTACAATCAAAACTGATTATTTTGTCTGCTTGATGGATGCTAAGAGTGAAAATTTGAGAAGGAGTCATCACAAAATCAGAAATTGGAAGTGGGGGTAGAAATGATGAACATAGTCATTAAACCAGCTATAGGAATGAAAACTCCTTAGGGGGCCTCCCTGGTGGCACAGTGGGTTAAGATGCAGCATTATGAAGCTATCCACAGCCACTGTAGCATGAGTTGGATCCCTGGCCAAAGAGGTGACCCACATGGCACAGCAGACCTCTCCTGTCCCACCCGCCTCTCCCCTCAGCAGTGTTTCAGTTTGTTAGCCTGTTCTGCTCCCTACTCTGTCTCTGGTGACTCCTCTCACCCCACACACCTCTGACCTGTACCCCAGTTCTTGTATGCATAAATAAATAAATCTTAAAAAAAAAAGAAAATCCTTAGGTCTCCACTATTATAGCCAGTATCAGACTGCTCTAGGAAGTATCTGGAGGCATGGATCAGAGGTAGGAATATGGAGCGGGAAGGCCACTGCAGAAGAGTACCATTCCTTACACCCTAGAAGTAATTTATCCAAAAAAAGGGTTAACAGTTCCACAAAGGAGTGAGTGCCTCCCAACATATCAATGCAATTTCTGCCCTGACAAAATGCAGGTTTCCTGCCTGCCTGTGACCAAGCAGGTGTTTTTCTTTACCAGCCTATACTCCCTTTGAAAGCAGCAGAGGTAGCTCTTCTCCCAAGCCTGCCTGCTTGCCTCTATGTAGGCTTCTCTTTAAACAAACCTGTCCCTTTCTGGGGTAGCTCTTTCAGCCTGCTTGTGTCTCCTCAGGTGTCCTTTCCTCTCCCTCCTCTTTGAATTTAACTAAACTTCTCTGCCTCCAGGGGAAACTCCCCTGAAAGGAGAGCTCTGATGAAACTTTTCCCAAAGGCAACCCAAGGACCCTGAACCTGATGATGTCTTTTTTTTTTTAGTCAGTGGGTTTGGATTGCCGGGTTCTTGGGTTCACTCTGGGAAATGTTTCACCAGAGCTCCCTGTTCAGCGGCTCACGGCGAGTTTCCCTGGTGAATTTCTCCATGAGGCAGAGGCATTAGTTATATTTAAAAGAACAGGTTTATTAAGAAAAGGAGAAGGAAGTAAAAGACACTTGCTTAGGCACAAGCAGGCAGGAAGAGCTGCCCCAAAGGGACAGGTTTGCTGCGAAAGACCTGCATGGTCATGGCGGGCGGCCTTGAGTAGAGCTACCTCAGCAGAGGAAGGTCAGTGAAGAGAAGCCCCAGCAGGGCACAGGTCACAGGCAGGCAGGTGACTGCTGCCCTGCAGAGGAGAGAGTTGGTGAAGAGAAGCACCTGCACAGTCACAGGTGGGCAGAAGGACAGGTGCCCGTGCCAGTGCAGAGACTGCACTGATCTAGTCTTCTCTTTAGGAGGGGCTCACTCCTTCATGGAGTGGCTTGTTTGCTTAAACTATGTAGAATTTGAAAGGGATGGGAGATTCTAAAATGGGCTCCAGAGATATTACAGTGGGTCCTGGAGATAGAGCTCAATCTCCATATCTTACTTTTGGTCTGGGCTCTGAACACCACCTAGAGCAGTCTGATACCAGTCTGGGTGTGGCGCTTCCTGATCTGGGTGGTGATACCTAAGGGTCTTTGTTTCTATAGTTGGGTTACAGGCTGTTAATCCCTTCTACACCCACCTTGTGTGAGCCAGATCTCTAGTCTTATTGTGTCTCCTTTCCAGTTTTTATATTCTTATCCTCCATCACCAACACTTCAAACCATCATGGCTATTTGGAAGTGAGTTTCAGACATCATTTTTGTCATTCTTAACATAGTCTTTCTAAATTCTGCTTACATGGTCAAGAGAGCACCAACTGCAGGTCTCCTTAGTGTCTCCAGCCTGAGTGTGTATGGAGCCCTTCTGCATAAGTACAGTCAGGCAAGGAAGGCAGAATACTAAGGAACAGTGTTATGAGGTGAAGGGAAAGGATTTATTGATTTACTGATAGGAAAAGATTTACACTAAAATACTAAGCTATGTAAATTTCCCCAAACCAGTTCAAAAACATCTGAACCATCATGTTGACTCCTGTATATTTCTGAAAAGCCTTGAAGTAGGGTGACCAAAGCATTCTGCCCCAGACCTTTCCAGGATTTAATATTAAAAGTCCTAGGAAAGCCTTTTGTCCCTCAGGCAAAAGTAGGTGACTAGTAAGCTTATTTAAAAATTACTCTCTGACTTAACCTCCCATATAAAAATAGTTGACAATTGGTTCTTCATTCAGTTAGCAGATTTAGGTGTGGGCCTGAGGCTAGGGCAGGCTACATCCCTTTGGCTAGGACTTCACACAATCATCTCTAGTTGCCACTGGAAGTTAAAGACAAATGTCTGTGCTTTAGAGTTGAAGTTTTCTTTGCTATAGCAGAAAGACAGACCAGCATAAGACTATCTCAATGCTGCCAGTTATATTAACTTATTGAACCTTAACTTTATTATCTAAATCAGTAATAATATTAAATTACATGCATTCTCCAGCTTAAAAGCATTATTAAATGCCTCAACCTCTGTGACGTAAGTAGCAAAATATTAATATGTACTCCACATGGAATTGAGCCATTTTAAAAAATTGCCTTTAGGCCAGTTTAACATCTTTTTCAATCTGAAATCTATACAGGAATATTCAAATCTGGAAATATTGAAACATGATGATTGCATGAATTTTTAAGTATCTTGCTATTTTCTGGTAAGATTCTTAACGTAAATTGCTATGGCCAATTAGCTACAGCTGCTGCTGATATATATGTGTGTGTGTATGTCACATACACACACACATATATAGGAAGATGATATGGTGTGTGTGTGTGTGTGTGTGTGTGTACTTAACCTGATAGAAGATGACTCCAAAGATGGTATTGTTGCTATAGAGAAAGTTAATCACTTTATATCTAGCTTGACATAGTTATTTTATACATTCATTTCCCCACTGACTTTATTCCCATTTCTCAAATGTCCTTGTCAGCTGTTTTGATTTCCTTTTTTCCTGTCATTAAATAGTAAGTAAAACTTAGCCTTATGAGAATTAACCTTTTAACACACTAAACTGAAGCAAAGAAAACCAACGGTCCAAACCTGAATCCAAATCTGAAGAACAATATAAATTTTCACAGACGATTCCCAGAGACAGAGTGGAGAGGATTATCACATCAAACTACCAAAATGTGCCTTTTAGATTTCTGTCTCCCCAGAGACTCTGATCTGTATTAGCTGCCTTAATTCTCTCTTGGTCTCTTTCCCAATTCACTGTCGCCAGCAGTTCCAAGACCTTGTTCTTCTCTCTCTCCCTTTATGTGGCAGACACACCCCATGGTGACCCCCAGTGAATTATAGCTAAGCACAGTCTCCTCTCTGGAGACTTGCTCTTGACCAACATAAATGGGGACAGTTTACTGCCAAGGTTGTGTTTTGTTATCTAAGACTGGAGACTGAGCAGATTGGAGAGAGACTATCTTAAGGGCCTCAAGGAAGCAAGTTACAATCTTTTGAATATTTATGGAGAGGGCAACACTTCAGGAAACCAGTTCTCAGGCAGCTGAGGGCCTTGGGCCTATAACCAACAAGAACTGCGTTGTGCCAACACCCATGTGAGCTTGAAAGAGGACTCCAGGGTCCAGAAAGGAAAGAACGTAACTTGGGTTAGTGTGTTAGGGAAGGAACATAACTTCATGAATCAGTCTTGTGAAAACCCAAGCCAGCTAAGCCATCCTATGCACTTGATCCATTAGAACAGTGTGATGGTAAATGCTGTTTATTTTGGGTCAATATATTACACAGAAAAACCTGTGGCCCGCTTGATTTTAATTAGATCTCCATAAATCACTGTTTCTCAGCAATAATGAAGGATCTTCCTCGGACCCATACTCCTAAGAAATCAGAGAGTGTATATTTGTGTATGTGCAAGCATACATGTTCAATGTAAACAGACCATAAGTCTCACTTAGCCATGTCACTATATTAATTCACTCACTCCCATGGTAAAATCTATTGACTAATTACCATTCAGATGCTAGTAGGCTGCTTTCCAAAATGTGAGTGTATTTCTATTTTGACAAGCAAAAAGCAGAAGAGTCAAGTCAGTGTTGTTTCCAAATCTGATTATATCAGTTGTGTTATTATAAATGACATAGTTAAGTATTACAGAAACTGAAAACAAGAAAACAGAGTTTTTTCTATGAGAACTATCAAAGATTTTATAAAGAAATTGCTGTAATATTAAGTAGCCAAGGGGAAAATACTAGATATCTAGAAAGACATTGTTCTGATTATTTACAAAGTGTTTTAATTTTTTGTTCTCTTTAGAAACCTGAACATTGCATATTGGCTGTTTATGTAAGAAAGGAGCTATTTAGGCTCATTTTTCAGACTTTTGTGGAAGAAAGACCTTGTCCTTAAATGCAGTTCATGAATGAGAATGAGTATTTGAGATGTGTGTGTAATCTTTTACAATGCTTTCCTACTTTGTCTTTTTCAATTAATTGATTGTGTTAGGTAAGAGGTTCCCTATTTTAATTTTAACATTTTCCCCCCTCTGTCACAATAAGATAACTTACCAAAAAATTCTAGCTTGAAGAAAAGGAATGTTTTGAACTCATTAGGTAGAAGTATTTTAGGAAAAAGTCTAAGCACTTGTCATAAAGTTAATTCTTGAATTCTGCTGTTTATGTCAGAGAAACAACAAGAATAGCTGAAAAGTTAAATGATAAGTTTAACAATAAAATACAGAAGTCAACTCCAGGCAGTTCGTTATGTGTTTCCAAATGATAGGAAGATCCTATCATTGCTGACCTTAACAAAGAATTCCTGGCTCGTAGGAATTAGTTTATAAAAGGTGTATAAGAAAGACTCTAATTTCCTTCCTTCCTTTCTTTATTCTATTTAGATCTCTAGTTTATAACTTGCATTTGTTTTAAGGTCTGAGATCACATATCTAGCCCTGATGCCAATACAAGCACATACAATGATCATAGTTCTGGAATGAAAAATCTGGACAACTGGTTTACCAATGGGGACAAACTTTGAAATTGGGACATTAATTCCACATTTGCTATAAATTTATATAAAGAAGGGCATATGGCTGTTGTTAAGAGAATTAAGAATCTGAATTTGGATACTTCCTAATGGAAGCCTGTAACATTTCTATTCTATCACTAGGCAAGGCTTTGGAGAAGACAAATATTAAGAATATTAAAAAACCTGCTCTAGAATCTGCAGATAAGAGAAAGTGGTAAGAGCATCATAGCAGATTTGCTTTTTTAGGAAGAAAGTGTCTTTCCAAACAATTGGGTCTGTTCAGAGGCTCTGAGCTACAGCCTGGCCCACCTTCCAGAGGCCAAGTGACACGCCCACCTAGAGCCTTCATATCCCTTTCCAGGATCTCAGAATCTCCAGCCCAGATGGCCAGAATTTGCTCCTGGGGGATGTGCAGGCCTTTCCTCTGGGGCATCCTCTGAAAGGTGGACCACACTGACCCTGGGGGATGGCTGTTTATCGGGTGGTATGAGATGAACTTGAAGGTGTGAGCTAGAGTGTCTGCTTGTGTGAGCACGAAACTCCCTGAGAATGGGATTGAGACAGGGATGGGGAGAGAAGGGGGCAATTGCAGACCAGGGGCTACTTGCTGCGTGCTGGTGGAGGACTCCAAGGAATTCATGGTTTCTAAATTCCAACCTGGACTACCAGGCTCTTATGAAGGTATATTTATCATGGCATTAGACTAGAACATATGTATTTTATTTAGTTTGTTAGTTTAATTTATGAATTTTAGATAAACTTTCATATAAAGATGTAAGTGTTCTTTACACTTAGTCCTAGACCCTGCATATATTTCCATTGTCTGTGAAAACAATACAATCTTCATAGGGCAAGCTGGCATATCTGTCAAGGTGAAAACATACATTCTTTGGTTTAGGAATTCTACTTCTGGGAATTTATTCAACAGAGGTATTTGTGTAATTGCAAAATAAAACATGTACAATGTGATTTTTGAAGCACCGACTGAAAATAACACAAATGTCCACTAATTAGGGGTTGGTTAAATAAATGAGGGTTTATCCATTGAATGGAATATTACCCAGCCATAGAAAACAAAACAAAAACCAAAACACCAAACTTGTGAAGGGATCCATATGTTGATTTGGAAAGATTTCCATCTCAATGTTGTTAAGTGAAAGAGCAAGCTAAAGAAGGAGATGGTGAAAATCCGACTACAGATTCGTATTTGCTTCTGCTTACAAAAAGAAAGCCTGGAGAAAATGAATCTAGTGATTACTTAAGTGTATATGGGGAAGGGATTATATATCCTTGTATGTTGCTTTATTTTCAAACTCTGTGAAGATATTACCTATTAAAAATACACAAAAATAATAAAACAGTGATTTCCAAAATCTGATTATATAAGTTGTGTTATTATAAATGACATAGTTAAGTATTACAGAAACTGAAAACAAGAAAACAGAGTTTTTTCTATGAGAACTATCAAACCAAAATGTGGTTTCAGGCCTGTATTCAGTGAAACTTCTTGAGGAGAGGTATATTATGTGTGTAACCATTTCATCTCTTATTCCACGAACTCATGAAAACTGACTTGGGTTTTTCTCTCAGTGAAGAGACAGTTCTGTTTTTTTTTCTGTTGGGTGGTGATTACCTCCCGTTCCAGGGTCACAGGGAACCAGAGAAGCTTTCTTGTCCTACACTCGGTGGGAAGCAACCTTCCTGTTCCTCATGCTGGTATCCTGTACAAGCCTATGCAGGCATTATGGTGGCAATCTCTGCCCTCACCTGAGTCCCTGTGCAAACCACCAAGGTCACACTGCTCCCTTGTTGTGCCTCTCGGTCCTGGGAACCTGCTCCTGGTCTCCTAAATCTGCTTCTCCTCTCCTCAAAGTTCTCCGCACCTCCTCGCCACCAAAGGGCTGAAGCATCATCTTCGGAGGTGGCTAGAAGAGAGGCTCTCTGGCAGCTTCTCCTGGATGTTAAAACAACCGAGGCAAGGGACAGCAAGATTTGGCAATCCTCTTGGAATGGGGTGGGAGTAGGTGCCAGGAGAAAGCTCTGGAGACACAACTAGTTTCTTTCATTTTGATTTTTCTGCAGCATCAAACACAAAGCGTTGCTGAATATTAAAATACTTTTGTGTATTTGATATAGGCACAGCTCTGGAGCTTTCTAAATACCTCTTCACCACTTTTACGACTGAGAAACATTAACTTAAAGAATTCACCTGCTGCCAAGAAATCTATCATCAGAGAGTTGACTATTTTCATATGGCAACCATCTACCCAAAGGAGACCTCAGGAGGGTTGAGCGAAGCAGGTGGGGCTGGGCTAAATGTGGGAAGACCTGAGATCTCAGGTCAATGCCCTGGTGGCCCCTTCCAGCTTAGACTTCTGAGGTTCATACTCCCTCTCCTGACCCACTCCCAGTCCAGCCAGGGGCCACTGGGAGCAGCTAGGCGGCACTGAGGCCCATTAACTTAGGTCAATGTCCAGGTTTTCCAAGGGCCTGACCCCACCTTCCTCAGCACTTGAGCAGCAAGGCAGCGTGGCCAAAAGCAAGCAATGGTGACTGACTCCTTACTATCACAGTCCCACAATGGCTGTTTTCATTTGATTGGTTTTTGCTTATTTCCATGTTTGCCATGACTTTTCAGATCTTCCTAATTCTTATGTCTAAAAGGCAACATTTCAATGCTAAGAAAGATTTCTCAAAATATTTGTGCCTCAAAATTATTGAGTGAATAATTGCTCAAAATGATCTACTTAACACAGTCATTTTTTTTTTTTTAAGATTTAGTTTCTTATGCATACAGGAGCTGGGGTACAGGCCACAGTCATGGAGGTGAGAGGATTCACCAGAGGCAGAGTGTGGAGCAGAACAGGCAGATGGACTGAAATACACTGCTGAGGGGAGCTGCGGACTGCCATATGGGTCTCCTCCCTGGCCCAGAAACCAACTCGAACTGATGTGCAGCGGATGCTTCACAGTGCGGAGCTCAACCCGCTGTGCCACTAGGGAGGCTCATTTAATACGCTCATCTGTTGATAGACATTTAAGTTGGTTCTGTGACTTGCCTGTTGTAAATAATGCTGCTATGAAAGTCGGGCTGCACAAATCTTCATATTGTTTGGGTAAATACCTACTAGTGGCATAGTTAGAACATATGATATTTCCATTTTTTGTTTTTTAAGTTTTCTTCATATAGTTTTCCATAGGGCCTGCACCAAGTTGCATTCCCACCAACAGTGCACAAGAGTTCCTTTTTATCCACATCCAAACTTGCACATGCTCCCAATCTTTTTGATATGAGCCATTCTTACAGGAGTGAGGTGATATCTCGTAGTCTTGATTTGTATTTCTTCTATAATATGTGATGTTAAGCATTTTTTCATGTGCTCGTGGACCATCTATGACTTCTTCAGAGAAGTGCCAATTTAGGTCTTTTGCCCATTTTTTTTCAGAGATTTGTTTTTTCTTTATTGGATTCTATGAGTCTGTTATGTATTTTGAAAATTAACCTCTTATTGAATGTGTGATGTGCTAACGTCATGTCCTAACCCCAGGTCGCCTTCTTGCTTTTGTGGTGGTTTCTTTCATTTTACACACGTAGTTTTCACTTTCACCACCAGATGGTGCCAACACTTCTCCGGTTGATTTTGCCAGGTTGCTTTTGTTCCTCTCCTGGCATTTGAGATATTTAATAAAAGACTGGATATTTAGTTTTAAACCAAATTATACTTTTTATATTCAGCTTTATATGTAGTTAAAAATGAGCATAAGCGTATAACGTCCTTCAGAACAATTTATGCCAAAGAGTTAAGAAATCTGAAATGCAGAGCTATTTATTTTCTGTAAGTGTACTACTTTTAATTTATACTACATTTATATTTTATTCTACATTATACTACATTATAATTTATTCTACATTTAATTTATACAATTTTCAAACACCACTTTCTACAAGTCAGACCGTGTAAAAATTTCCATTTGTTTTCCTTCTGCTGTGTTGTAGCCAGCCACTTAATCTTCAAATGTGCTCAGAAGCTCACTCTTCAATGCATGAACTAGCTCACCTGGGTAATGCCTCTAATTGGGTGTTTGTACCTTATCTGGGTGCAAAGTGGAAATTCCTTATCTGTTGACTCAGCTTCCCTGATGGAATTGAGCTGGGCTTGTCAGCTATGGCCATACCCTTGTGTCGCCTTCCTTGATTCCACTCATTTGTTTGGTGGTGTCTCCTGTATAGGGTACTCCTGACTTACCCTCCCTAAATCCTGGCCTCAGAGGCTGCCAAGAGGTAGTGTGCTTTGCTCAGAAATCATATTTCTCTTTTGGAAGATGACCCCAACTCACTGATATCATATAATCTGCTCAAAGCCATCATAATCAGCTTATATAAATTCTTTTAACATAATGTATCAGTCTGTAAGAGGTCTTGACAGGCAATAAAATAGGAATAGGGAATATATAAATTAATAACAAAATAAAGATGTCATAGAGGTTCACGTTTCTGAAATTCTTGAGGTCAGAGTGCTTTAGAATTCAAAATATTTTGGAATTTATGAAGCTAATTTAATTTGTTAATAAGGGTAAACCAATACAGTGTGTATACCACATATTATGTAATACTCCAAAAGGGTCCAGGGCAATTCCCCATAATAAAATCATTAATATTTCTGCAATTAAACACAATTAAGTAGGATAAAGATTAAATGGTAGGTCAAGTCAGGTTGTACCTCCAAAGGAGTTTAGTTAGGAACCTAGTTACAGGAACGTTTTGGATTTTGGGAATGTAGATAAGTTATTATGATTTGGAATTTTACATGTGTTATTTAATCCTCATAGATTTCTCATGTCAAATATAAGGATATAAGACTATGTGGAACCTGAGGCTTGAGCTTTTAAGTAACTTTTCTAAGGTCACACAAGAGAGCCAACAGTCAAACCTTAACCTGACTCCAAGGCAAAATGTTACATAAGCTCCCATGTTTTCTCAGAATACTAAATTTTCCCAAATAATAAAATTAATTTTCTTGCTAGTTTTTAGGTTTTTACCTTATTCTGCACCACTCTTTATTTTCCTTGAAGTCCATGAGAGGAAAAAGAATATGCTGTCATACATGAACTATTCCACCATGATGGATGGAGGTAAAAAGCCCTCCTTGATGCCTTCGCTGGGCAGCCTCACCTGGCAGAAAGCAGCAGGGCCAGAGTGGTGAAGAGCAAATAGTCAACACTCCAAATGTCAGATTTTCCAGGCATTAGAGTTTCTCATTGTGCACTTGGTCCACATAGCTAATCAGCCTTGACATGGTTTGCAATATAATCCAACATCTAATTAATGTCTCTTGCCTCCTTTTGCAAAGTTTACATCAGCCTGGTCTCTATAAAGGGATTATGTTTCTTCGAATGGGGACATCAGAAGTCACTTGGCTTAATAATGTTGTCAGCAGGCCAGGGAGGAACTGTTGGCTTTATTCTGTACGTTTCCTCAGGATGGGAATGAATTAAGATAATTATATTTTAAAATTGTGCTTTCAAGGTAATTCATGAGCCCTGTTCCTTTCTTGTGTCCTAATTATCCTCTGTCTCTTTTTCCCGTATCTTTTCTTCTTCCAAATTATAACTCTATTTATATGCTCTAAAGTTGAGGAGCTTATAATCTTTTCCCCCCTGATGTTTCTTTCTTGTAATGAAACCAGCTTAGCAATTACATGGATACAGAACTCTTTTTGCATGCCTGTAAAATATTACAGGTTGAAATAAACTGTGTAATATTTAAATGGATTTTTCCAGTGACCTTTACAGACTTTCAAGATATGTTAGAAAAATTATTCATCTATAGGTGTACAAACACACACACACACACACACATATCCACCTTAAGGTACTTAAATCCATCCCCCAAAATTGTTTTTATAAAGGTAAATAGCAGATAGAGGCATTCATACATTCACATGTCTCACCTCCCTAATGTTCATAGCTGAGCTTGGCTATGTTTTGTATCTTTAGTAAGTACATACATCTGTGTATGCACACAAGTGCATACATCAAACCATTATGAAGAGGGTATTATCTTTCCAGAAAGTCTTTTATGTCTTTTCCCAGTTTCCCCTCACTGTCTGAACATTTTTCTGATTTTTTAAATCAAAAATTAGTTTTGCTTGTTCTAAAATTCATATACACATGTGTGATTTACACAGTGTATGCCCTTTTGCAGAAGACTTCCTTAGCATAATAATTTGAGATTCACTCTTGTGTGTGTCAGTGGTTTCTTATATATTGCTGAATAGTGTTTTATAGGTTTATTCATTCTCTTATTGATGAACCTCTGGGCAGCCTCCAGATTTTAGTTATGATGAATAAGGCTGCTATGAATTCTTGTGCAAGTCTTTTCATGGACATATGCTGGTGAGTAATTAAGAGTGAATTTTCTGCATCATAGGTTAGATTTATGATTAGTTTGATAAGAAAACTTCTCCAAAAAACCTTACACTTAAGAATTTTTGCTCCACATCCTTGCCAACACTTGGGGCTATGAGTCTTTTCACTTTTAGTCATCTCTGTGTGAGAATTTTTATTTCATTGTGGTTTAAGTTTATATTTCCCTGGTGACTAAGGATGATGAACACTTTCTCATGTACTTACTCTGCTTATTGGCTATTCACATTCCTTTGTGAAGTTTATGTTCAATCTTTAAAAAAAAAAATGGTTGTTTATCTTTATTGAGTTGTAAGAGTTTCTTTAAACATTCTGGAATTGTCTGCCAAATCTATGTTTTGTGAATATTTTTGGTCTGTGGTGTCTTTGGGTGGACAAAGGTTTTAAATTTTGTCTAATTTAACAAAATAGTGGGGTTTTTTTCTTATTAAATTTGTTGGGTTTTTTGGTAATTGTTTCTGTGTCTTTTCTAGGAAACTCTTACCAACTTCCAAAATATGAAGATACTTCCTTATGTTTCTCTCTAGAGGTTTTTTAATTTTAAACTTTACATTTAAGTCCATGTTCCATGTCACATTAATTTTTATATGTGGTATTATATAAAAGTAAAAGTTCTTTTTTTAATCTCTGTATTTTTAAAAGATATTTATTATTTTTATGTATTTATGCATACAAGAGCTGGGGTACAGGCCAGAGGCACAGGGGGTGAGAGGATTCACCACTGACAGAGTGGGGAACAGAACAGTCAGATCAACTGAAATACACTGCTGAGGGGAGCAGTGGGCAAGACAGGAGAGGTCTGCTGTACCATGTGGGTCCCCTCCCTGGCTGGGGACTGAACTCAGGATGTAATAGTGGTGTTAGTGCTGAGATTTAACTCCTGGGCCCCCAGGGAGGCCCCTCAATTAATATTTTAAAAACCTTTGAAATTATGCTGAATGTATAGATCAACTTTAGTAAATTCACTAACTTAATAATATTTAATATTTTGTTTTATGAATGAGGTATATAGATCCATTTATTTAAGTCTCTTGACATTTCTTACAGCAAAGTATTTTCTTTAGCATAGAGGCCTTATATGCTTTTTGTTAGTTTACTCTTGAGTATTTTGTGCTTTTTGACTTTATTTTAATGAAATAAAAAAATCACTTTTTAGCATCTGGTATATAAAGTTACAATGGTGGAACATAATCTTATTTTTATTAGAAATTTATTTTTACAAACCTTGCAAAATCTATAGGCAGTAGTGTATGAAACTCAGCTCCAAAAGAACATTTTAACCTGAAGGTTAATGAGACTTAGATGGCTCTGGCCTGTTGCCTGAATTCACACGATGGCTTTTCTGCCTTCAGTACAGGACAGCATTATAGATTTTTTTAATGAGTTGCTATATAGCCTAAGCTACCACATTATCATCAACTGGTTTAATTTTTTTTAAATACTCTTAACTTTTTAGATTAGTTTTGGTTCATAGCACAATCAAAGGGAAAATACAAAGACTTCCAAAGTCCTTCTTTGCTCCCTGTCCAAATGAACAGCCTCCCTGAGTCCACTGTTGCACAATGGAGAAGATAAGTAGGTAAAGAAATTGTATTACATGTACATGACAGAATGTTATTTTACCTTGGAAAAGGAATTGCTGCCATTTGTGATGATATAGACAAAACTAGAGGGCATGCTACTAAATGAAATAAGCGGGACAGAGAAAGATAAATACCATATGGTATAACTTGTATGTAGAATAAAACCCCCCCAAAACTTGAATTCATAGAGACAGAGAGTAGGTGATAATTTCCAGGAGCTAGAGGGTAGGGAAAATAAGGAGACGTTGGTAAAAGTACACATTTAGTTACAAAATGAATAGTTTGCAGAGTAATGTAAAGCATGGTGAGTATAGTATAACTGTGTATTTGAAATTTGTGAAGAGTAGAACTGGTGTCCTCATCAAAAAAAATGGGTAAATATCTGAGGTGATGGATGTATTAGTGAACTTGATCATGGGAATCTTTTTGCAATATATGTCTGTATCAAATCATGACATTGACATTTCAGATATATTATAATTTTGTCAATTATACCTAAATAAAGCTGAAGAAGAAACCCACAATGAGATAACACTTTATTCCTAGTTAGTTATTAGCTAATTGATAAAAGGAAAACAAATAAAACGTTGGTGAGAGTGTGGAGAAATTGGAAACTTTGTGCTTCATGGAATGTGAAATGTTTCAGTCGCTGTGTAAAATAATTAAAATTTCCTCAAAAAGTTAAATATAGTACTACCATATGATCCAGTGATTTCGCTCCTGGGTATATACTCCAAAAACTGAAAGCAACAGCTCAAGCAGATACCCACATTCATACAAGCATTATTCACAATAATCAAAAGGTGGAAACCCAAGTTGTCCACCAACAGATGAGTGGATAAATAGATGTGTTATATACATAAATATGTGTGTGTGTGAAGTGGACTATTACTCAGCCATAAAAAACAATGAAATTCTGATACAAGCTGTATGTTAGATGAAACTTGAAAACATGCTAGGTAAAATAAACCAAAGAAAGAAAGACAATATTGTATAATTCTGCCTGTATGAGATAACTAGAAGAAGGAAATTCATAAAGATAAAATTGAAATACCAGGGGCAGGGAGAAGGGGAATTGGGGAATTATTGTTTAATGGGCACAGTTTCTGTTTAGTCTGATGAAAATTTGTGGAGATCAATAGTGGTGATATTTGTACAACATTGTGAATATACTTAATGCCAATGGATTGTATACTTAAAATGATTAAAATGGTAAACATTATGTTATATATATTACAACATTGTGAATGTACTTAATTCCAGTGAATTGTATACTTTAAATGATTAAAATGATAAATATTATGTTATATATATTTAAACACAATAAACAATTTTAAAAGGGCAAAAAGAGGAAAGTAGATTTATTTCTAGTGTTATTTCTTCTTTTTAAAAAATATTATCAAATGTTGTTTCCATTAGATGATCATATTTTTACCTATTAATTGATTACTCTCGATACTGGGCAAACATCATCTTAAAAAAGTGGGGTTGTGGGCCTACCTGGTGGTACAGGGGTTAAAGTCTCAGTGATATGGTGCTATTGCCAGCCACTGCGGCCTGAGTTCCATCTCAGGCCAGGGATTTAACCCACATACGGTGCAGCAGACCTCTCCTGTCTCGCCCACTGCTCCCCTCAGCAGTGTATTTCAGTAGATCTGTCTGTTCCGCTCCCCTATTCCATCTCTGACCTGCGCCCTAGTTCTTGTATACATAGATATATTTAAAAAAATCTTTTTTTTTTTTAAAGGTGGGGGTTGCATAGTGGCTAGCTGCATGGAAGCTGGAACCAGATGAACTGACTCCAAATTACTGATCCATCTTACATTAGTTGTGCAATCTCCTGTGAGTTCTTTGTTCTCTATGACTGTTTCGATAGTTGTAAAACAGATATTTGTGACAGATTTGCTTTAAATAGTTGTTACAAAGGTTAAGGTAGAAAATAAGCATCAAGTCTCGTTAATGCTCACAACAGTGCTGGGAGAGTACTTAGCATTTATTTATTTATTTATTTATTTTTAAAGATTTATTTATTTATGCATACAAGCACTGGGGCACAGGCCAGAGGTGTGGGGGGGTGAGAGGATTCACCACAGAG
>JAGFMF010011718.1:81955-141780 GCA_019455555.1 Galemys pyrenaicus | reverse complement strand
CTCTCTGGCCGGCAGCAGGGATCGAACTCGTGCTGCAGTGGCTGCGATTTGCTTCGTAGTGCGTTGCTTAACCCACTGCGCCACCAGGGGAGGCCCGTACTTAGCAGTTAGATTGACAATGGCCCGCACAGATGATGCTGGTTCCAATGTATTACCACATAGCCTTGACTTCAGTAGGCTAGACCATCTAGGTGTGTATAAGTGGACTCTATGGACAAAATGAAATCACCTAACAGCGCATATTTCAGGATGCATCCATGTTGCTAAGCAACACATGACTGTATTATTGCTCCCTATTTAAAGGGAAAATAATTGAGGTACCAGGAGCTTAAGGAAAATTCAAACCCAGAGGAGAGGCTCCCAGACCTTCTTGAAGTTCTTACTGACTGCATTTTGATGCGTTCCCCAGCTCCAGGAGGTAGCTGGACAGAGTTTTGTTCTTTCCTCCAGAGTTTTATTAACCTGGGGTCGCCATTAACAGACCTTCAAAACCCGTCTGTTGCTCTAGCAGCCTCCCTCGACGTGCAGACCCTGGCTGATATTTACAGAGCTACAATGTGGAGATCACTGTGAAAATATTAACACCCAGGGGCTTTTTTCTGAGCCTGTGCAAAGTGTGCATCTCATCCTAGGTGAGACGGAAAATCCCCACGGTCTGAAGCTGCTCTGGAAGCCCTTGGCTGTGCTCCTGCCCACTCTTCTCTTGCAGCTTATTGACCGCAGGTTGTGAACATGTGAGTTACATCTGCAGCACTCTGAGGCTGAAAGGGTTCCTATAAAGGCTTGATGTAATTAATTATAAACAAAGCAGTCAGCCAGGAGCCCAATGCCCAAAGAAATCTTCAGCGAGTCTCATTGTGTGCTCTTTATTTCTCCTCTGTATTTCCATCCATCCAAGAGCTTCACAAGTATAATCTTCCTTAATGACAGATTCATGATGATGAGGCCATTATTGTTTGATGTTGTGGTTTTAAAAAGTGACCCAGAAAAAACGCTTTAAAAGCAACCTCTACCTACTCCCTCTTTACCCAAGCAAAGGGCCAGATTAAAAGAGCCCCAGCTTGTATGAATATTTATGCTAGAACCTCTGCCAGATCAGATTAGAGGAGTTCATCTTGCCAGGCAAACATGGATTCTGTACTCAGATTTAATGAGAAACTGACATGTTAATAGCATATTGATGCATCCATTCACTAGGAAATCCATCCAGCACAGTGAATGTGCCCTGCATCTCAGGACCCAGGTCCTAGAGGTGCTGACTTTGGCATTTGTATTTCTACCAGGAAGGCTGTTGTTGCAGTGAGAAGGGTTCCGAAGGCATCTTGCCTCCAAAAGATGGGAGGTAGAGTTTCTGGTCTTAATATACTGGGGCGGGGGTGGGGTTCCTCTCCTGACACTGCCAGTGAGTGATGCAGAAGGAGGCTAATTCCTCTCCGCATCATCTGCTATGGTGGTTCCGCAGAGCATGACACCCACAGGGCATTAATAGCTTTCATCCAGTAGAGGACTCTGAATCAGAAATATTGGGTAGCTGATGAGCCAGACAGACTTCTTTACTGCAGAACTTGTACCTGGTCCTTTCCAGGAAGCAGATAAAAAAATTATGTTATCACTTTTTAAATTGTGAAGGTTTTTTTTTTTTTGTCTCAGATCACCATTCCCCAGAGCACATAATCTTTTAGTCTTGCTGGGAGCCTGCCCATATGCACCTCCCTGTCAGTCTGGGGAAGCCTGGGGATCCCTACTTGGTTAACATTCTTAAAAACAAAGAAGGGGTCTCATAATTTATAGTTGTTTCAATGTGTTGATGACATACATATTAGTTCAAGATAGAATTGATCCTCATTATTCATGAATTGTGTTTGTGAATTTGCCAACTTGCTAAAATTTATTTGTAACACCCAAATTAATGTTTGGGGCCTTTTTGTCATTATTACAGCAGTGAAAAATGTGTTATCTAAACTTTCCCTGCTGAGGTGAAGTTCTGCTTTCTTGTTTCAACTTTCATGCCATTTAGTGCCACATTCGGGTGTTTTTCTTTTTGTGGGTGACTTCCATATTTAACATGGTGTCCAAGTGCAGCATTGAAGTACAAGAGACTGTGATGTGCCCTGTGGAAAAATTTATGTGTGTAAATGCGTGTTAGCTGTGAGCTTGATGTTAATGAATCAAGCATAATTAAGTAAGGTATGTTTAAACAAAAGCCATACACAAAACACAGTTATATATATGTTAGTTGATGAAATTGTGACCAGAGACTCATGGGAAACTAACACTATTTCCCTCTAGGAACTATGCTTCAGTATATGCTAATTCAGTGTTCAAGGTGACTGTATAGAACATAACTGTTGTGGATGATGAGAATTGAATGTATCTGCAGTTTGTGTGATGTGAAAATATTTGTGACAAACCAGCTGTATTTTGTGGTCTAATTTATAATAAAAGGAAATGTTAAATTTTGTCTATAGGATAATCTTTTTTTCCCATTGAAGTTCATAGGCAGTCTTAGTTCTGGGAGAGTATGGACTCAAGGAGTGAACGATTCTTCTTGAGACGGATGAACTTAGTGAGAGGATGGAGTGACGAAGCTGGTTCTGTATGCTTTATATCAGCACAAGTCTCATATAAAGATATTTAGCTAATTTGTCTTGCTGGGGGCCTGCACATATTTTTTCCCCCCCACTGGAGCTTGAACCAAAAGCTCTAGTCTACAAGGAAAGTGCCCAGGGGTAGGGGGAAATAGAGGTTTTTGATAATTACTCATGTAGAAACCAAGGGGCCCCATTTAATAGTGAAGAGCAAGGCAGGGCTTTTGTCTGGTAAGTAGGAGAAGCAAGTGACAGTATAGTGTTGGTTTATTTATCACTGAAGTTTAGATGACGGTACCTGCCAAGGATACCCACAGAGGGAGCCACCCTTAGTGTTGATTGTTTTTCTTTCTTAGCCTTCTTACTATATATAAGGAGTATGATTCAATGGGTCCGATTAAACTTTATCTTAAGAAAAAAAGCTTTTTTGTTTGTTTTTAAATAGCAAAAAATCATGAATTGTGACCTGAAGAGCAACGTTAACACCCCGTTCACTTGTTCATTCATTCGTTCAGTACAACTAGTTGAGCGCCTCTCCCGGGCTAGGGTTCTGGCCGGGGCACAGATGCAGTAGTAAACGTGATTCTCATTTGATTCTTATCTTAGGAAGCTTCCATTCAGGTTCTGGTTCTGCTCATCAGGAGGCCACTGTGGTGGTGGGGAGGAGTGGAGAATGGTGAGGAACCCCTGGAAAGCCCTCAGCTGCCTCTCAGAGGATAGTGTTTACACATTAGGACTCTGAAAATCTGGAGGCTGAAGACAGTAGCTCAGGGAGCACCAGAGTAGAAATAAAGGATTGAAGATGCCCCTGCAGTTTTCCTGTAAATTCTGGCACTCAGAAGTTACAAGAAGGACATGAGGCAGGTTAAAGAGACAGAACATTCTCAACTCAGGCAAAAGAACTTGGTTGAATCTCAGAGAAGGACAGAATCTGGATTGGTCTGGAGTATAGAAAATGAAAACACCTGTGGGAACACAGGCCCATGAGCTTCAACCCTGGGCGAGGGTCTGGCCTCACACTGATCTTTGGGAGACAATAGTGGTATTATGAAGTACTGGTGTTTTATAAAAAGGGAAATGTTCATTTTTGATCCACCATGTGCAGTGGAATGGCTGTCAAGATGCAGATTTTCTTGAAAACCCATCCAGGGAAGACTGTCACTCTCAAGGTTGAACCCTTGGGTGCAATAGAAAACGTGAGGGCCAAGATGCAGGGTAAAGAATGATTCCTGCTGATCACTGAAGACTGATCTTTGCTGGCAAGCATCTGGGAGATGGACCTACTTTGTCTGACTACAAAATTCAAGAGTAGTCCATTCTTCATCTTGAGACTGCATGGTGTTGCTAAGAAAAGAAAACAGAGGTCTTATACCACTGCCAAGAAAAAGAAATATAAGAGAAAGAAGGTTAAGCTAGCTGTCCTGAAATATTATCAGGTGAATGCGAATGGTAGAGTCAGTTGCCTTCACTGGGCTCATCCAGCAGGAGAATGTAGAGCTGGAGTTTTTATGGCCAGCCATGTGTCAGACATTATTGTGGCAAGTGTTGTCTCACATATTGTTTCAATAAACCAGAAGACAAGTAACTGTGTATGAGTGAATAAAACACATGAACTAATATTTTTTTAAAATTTATTTTATTTATTTATGCATGCAAGAGCTGGGGTATAGGCCAGAGGTGCAGAAGGGTGAGAGGATTCACCAGAGGCAGAGTGGGGAGCAGAACAGGCAGATGGACTGAAATACACTGCTGAGGGGAGCAGTGGGTGAGGCAGGAGAGGTCTGCTGTGCCATGTGGGTGGGTCACCTCCCTGGTGGGTGATTAAATTTATGCTTCAGTGGCTGCTGATTGCTTCATAGTGCGGTGCTTAACCCCTTGTGCTACCTGGGAGGCTCTTAATATTTTTTAAAAAGTAAAAAAAAAGTGAGATGGGTTATATAGTCCTCTGCCCCTGACTCCTTGGTGTTGTGCCCCCAGGGAAGCCAGGACTCAGGACCCAGGACTCTCTGTCCTCCCACCTGAGCCTGTTCAGGGTGCAGATGAGGAGACTAAACTGGTTAAATTATTCCCCAGCAGGGGTGAGACTGAGGACCTGATAATTTAAACAGGAAACTCTGGCAGGCACAGAGATGACATTTCTGATGGCAAAGAGGGGCTACTTAGGCTCAGGACATTTCATGTGCGACCCTGTACTCTGAATCTCTCATGCGCAGCCCCATCCCAACTTTAAAAATAACCCTAGTTCTTCAGGGATTCTAGAAGATGATCAGGGCCTAAAGTAAATTTTCTAAGCTCCCTCTCTCTCCCAAGCACAGCAAAAGCAATACAAGGTGATCGGTTTCACTAGTATTCTGGGAAATAGGAATTCCAACAGCAAGAAAATACCTTGGAAGCATTTTAAACAGAAGAGGAATAGTCTTTTGGAAAGACTACAGCCTTTTAAAGTAGAGTTCTCTCGATATATCTTGAGACAGAATGGTTAAGATTTGAGATTAAAAAAATGAAAAACAACATTGCAACAAAGTATATATTGTGTTATGAAAAATAACAACAGTTGTTAGAACACCAAAACCAATACTAGATTATCAAGACCCTCCCAAGTGGGTTTAGTCTTCAGGAGGGGGCAGATATACCAGCTTTGCATGGTCCAACACCACCAGGCCTCACCCTCTGCAATTCATTCTCCTAGTTTGCATTTCTTGCTGGAAATAAGCAGACTCCTGAAGCCATGTCGGTCCCCTGCTAATTCCCCTTCTGGGGACATGTGCTGGTCATGCTGAACACAGGCTGCTGTCCATGTGACAGAAATGAATGGATTGACAACAATGTAAGTGTGCTGACTGCAAACTGAGCCTTCACAACCTGGCAAATTAATCTTGTGAGCAGAGGTGGATTTATCGTAAGTCTAATAAAGATTAAGTTTTATGATTCCTTCCCCTGGAAGGGCCCCAACAATGTATTCACATGGTCACAAACTTTGTAAAATTTGCAAAAATGAGATTGAACATAATTGCTTTCTTTCTGTCATATTTTCCCTTGTATCCTGAGGTTCTAGAGCAGCCATGGGGCTTTGTGGGAAGTTGAAGTGGAGATCATTGACCTTGGACTGAGGTTGATATATGGATATGGTTTGCAGTCATTCCAGTGCATGGTTAGATTATAACTAGCCTTCCTCATGTAGGATGGGCTTCCAGGTATGCGCCTGTGGTGGGCCACCAGCATCATGAAAAAGGTGCAGAGCCAGGGGTCAGAAGACAGTATGGAAGTGTCCTATACCTGGCACTAATAGTGTGTGGGTCAAAGAAGAAAACAGCATGAAAGCCAGATGCCAGCCTATGGCAGTTCTTTCAAATCACCCTATGTGTACACTTAGGGGAAGATTGGCTTCTTTTTGGTGTCTGGTAGAAACAGAAGTATCTCTTTATTAAGAGTACATTCAGTAATAAAGCATAAGCAGTTACACATACACCATCATATTAATTTTTTCGTTATTGAAACAAAGATTTGGGTGCAGTTGCTTATGGGGGAAGCCATGTCAGGAAGCAGGAATGAGCGAGTGAGGGTGGTCCTGGGAGGGAGGAGCTACTATTAAATGTGATTGTTGTTATGAGGGAAAGGGCTGATTCTACAGACACCCCTGAGGAGTACGGAGAATGCCTCCCCAAACAGACCACCAAAGGGAAAGGCTAGTGTATTTCATTGCCAATCCCTAGTGTACTGAACTGTGTCGAGGAAGCTCCTAAGGGCAGAGATTAGGAAGATGTGCCCACTTGGACATGGGGTATGGCTGCTTGAGGTGGGAATAGGCTTACACAGACTGGTTCCTTAATATGGGCTGAAATCAGAGGTGAGTGAGGGAGTGGACACTCAATTAGAATAATGTGACCAGGATTTCTATGCACACAAAGCTTTCACAGTACTACAAATAGGGGATGTGCCTTTCTTAGTGCTTGTACAGAAGGAATTTGATAGAAATCTTCCCAATGTGACAATAACCCTAAAAATGTACCTAATGTTACCAGTTGTAAATCTGAAAGAAACTCCTAAATTATCAATCATTAACAGTACATTCTATATTTCTATAGTCAATGTTATCATTATTGGACTACTGTTATTATATTTGGAAATATTATCACTGGAACAGACAATGAGATTATGCAACCAAAAAATGGAAGAAAATCTTCAAAAGAAAAAATATTGTCAGAAGCACACAGAAGCACATGGTCATCACATATGCTCTAGGATGAGGGAAAACTACTTTGCAAAAAAGCTGCTAAAGGGCACCTGAGAGCCTGTGCATTGTTGTTCCTATAGTGCTTATTGAAGGAATTTACCCAAAAACTTGTTGCCCTGAGCTCTCCGTGAGTGCACATCCCTGAGAGACTCAGTGCCCTCCTTGGTCTCCAAACACCTGTTCAATCTGGGGGTTGAACGGATTCTCCTTTCCTAGGACCTGGGGCCACTGAAGCTGCACTTTCTTCCAGAAGCGATCTGCTAACAGCTGCAAAGCCACCTGCAAGAAGGAACACAAAGGAGAAGTAAAAGGGAAATGATACCAAGATAAACTATTAACCAGCAAGATTCAGTCTATTCACTCACGGTGGTGCAGACTCTAGGGTGGTCCCCAATAATTCCTGCCTTTCTAAGTATGCTCCCCTTCCTTGATATGTGAGGAACCTTCATTTGGTTCTTTTTTTTTTTTTAAAGATTTTATTTATTTATACATACAAGAGCTGGGGTACAGGCCAGAGGCACAGGGGGCGAGAGGATTCACCACTGACAGAGTGGGGAGCAGAACAGGCAGATGGACTGAAATACACTGCTGAAATGTCCTAACCCACAGTCCTAAACCCACATGGAAATGAATTCTGCCAACAAACCAAGTGAGTTTGAAATCAGTCAGCTCATCCCCTGTTTTGTTCCCAGGTGAGAATGTGGTCTAGATGACATGTGGACTTTAGCCTTATGGGACCCTAAGGAGAGGAAATGGTTAAACTTTGGCAGCACTTCTGACCTACAGCAACCTGTGATAACAAATGTGTATTGTTTGAAGCTGTTAAATTGGTAGTGATTTGCTACTTTGTAATGGATAACAGATGCATTTTATGGAAATGTATTGATTCATTTATCTGTGGACAGCTAACATTTCCTAGAGATCTAAGGCTTGTGTTTTTGAGATGAACAGGGTGAGTTCCTCCTACAGGGAACTCTCAGTCTGCTTAGTGACCAGAAACGCAAAATGATGCCACCAAACCTGTAGGTTGTGAAAGGGGCATATGGCTGGAAAGAGAGGAGGTGCTGGGTCAGGGGAAAGGGCAGGTCTTCTCTCAAGAGGGTGGAAGTAGAGCTGCATGTTCAAGGAGCTCACCAGATGGGTCATGTGGAGAAACTGTACGCAGTGCAGGAGGCAAAGGCACAGAGGTGTGGGCCAAAAGACATGATGGGGATGTTCCTGGGAGCCTAGGTGAGGAGACTGTGAGCACAGAGTGGCATGAGTGTACCAGTGTGCCAGGAATCTTGACTCCATGCACACTGGGTCAGGTTCTGGTTGGCCCAGTCTGATGCTCCCTCTCTCACTGCGTTGTTATATCAGGTTTCCTTTTATTCACAAGTAAGCGGGATCCATTTTTGGCTTTCCACCCTTTGGTTGTCATTAGCGTGCTTTTGATGGGGAGTCTTTCTCTGCAGATAAGCCCCTCATTTAGCAAATGGATCTCAACCAGGCCTTCAGACCCCAGATGGCTACATCTCCACAGGGTTTTGAATGCTGAACAGTAAGAGAACTCTGGTTGCTGAAGGACTCAGAGGGGAATGCATTGTCTAGCGAGGATGCTCAGGGATGTCCTTGACTTTATTCAGAAGCATATGGATATTGTCTCTGAAGGGCAGCTCCCAGCACCATACTCATGGGCAGGCTGCCAGCTCTGTGTGAAACCAGGCAGCCCCCTTCCCCTCTCTAGGCTGCAGTTCTCTCATTTGTAAAATGAGTGCACTAAAGCAAATGATATAAAGACCTTCCTCTGTCTAAACTGTGTATAAGAATTTAGCAGTTGTTACAAAAAAGGCTGAGCTGATTGAATTGCTAAATATTAAATATCCCCAAAATTTCAATATATTCTTGAACCTTCTGAGGTGGAACCAAATTCTAGCCATGCAATTATGTAATCTTCACCAGACTCATGTGGTGTCTAATGCATACACAAACCTCCTGCCTACCACACACAAACACACAACATACACAAATCACACACTCCACACATACACCACTCATGCTACTCTTTCCCAACAAATGCACATATCATAAGCACACACCTCACACATATCGTACCCTATACTACATGCCACACACTTCATACCATACACACACAATACATATACTACATGCCACACACTTCATACCATACACACACAATACATAAACACAAACACAGGCTGTCAAGTCAGCACGAATTTGGGAAGGGTCTGATCATCTCTCATACACGGCGCAATCAGTATCTTTGAAGAAAAAGGATTGATCTTGTGGCTATTTTTGGTGCTATTTCTCAACAAAGGGTGCTGCGGCCAGGTTTGTGGAAAATTACTGGTGATATTTTCTGTGTTTGTTTTTTCTTTTGTCTTTCAACTTAATATATCTAAACTGTCTTCCTAACCCCTATTTGGTACCAGATATTTGTGGCCAATTATTCTCCAATCCGAATTAATAAGGGAGGGTAGAGGGGTAAGGCTAAGAAGAGAAAAGTTAAAATGAGAGAACTCAGATTTGAGTCTGTGATAATGTTGTATTTGAAAGCAATTAGTTGGTTGTGACGCTAATGGGAATGGATATATTTTTGAAAGTGCTTTGCTAATATAGTGGGTCTAAAACGAGAGTGACATTGATATTGTTAGACTAGAGACTTGTGATAGAATGACCAAGTATAATCATTCATTCATTTGACAAGCACTGGGCACCAACTGTGGGCTTCTAGAAATCCTAAGATGCACTGCCCAGGGTCTGGCAGGACATCCTTTACCTTCATCACTTCAATTAGCTGTTTTTTAAACAAGATATTCTCTTGTGTTTAAAATATTAAACAATACCTATTCCTTTTAGAGAAATTTGAAAGGCAAGTAAGCAAAGAGATAAAAACAATGGAAGTAATCAGTAGTTGTAATAGAAGTACCATTCAGTGTAGAGACTTTGTGACTTTGATCTCTGTGTGCGAGCACACACACACACTAACACACACACACAAGCTGGCTGCCTCTGTAAATACCATTGATGTATTTTTATAGATAGGTATAATTTATACACACTCACATATTGAGCCATCACCTCTACAATCTGCTTTTACATTCTTGCTCTAGATTATAAACATATCTCTGTGATCTGTAGATCACTAAAGGTAGACAGATCATTGTTTTTATTTGCTACATGGTATTTCATTCAGATGGATGCAGGCTGATTTATTTAGCTATTGGAAGACTTTTGCCACACATCTCTCTAGCATTAGTTCTATGGGCAGGGGACAGAGCCTCCTCCTGCCATTGCACATATCAGCCACCTGGGAGGGGCTCACAGGCTGCGTCACTTACAGACCCAATGTACATATGGGGTAAAATCTGGCCGAGCAGACTGCTAGGGACTGGGATTATGGTTAAGTGGATTTTCTGAGTGAAGGAGTTCAACCCTTCCTTTTAGTTGACTTTGTAGTTGTCACAGCTGTCTGTATACTATTGCAGGCCCCCTCTGCAGAGTCCTAACCTACCATGGGGTAATGCTACTTTTGTCTAGATGCCATTGCTAATTCCAGCAGACACGGTCCTTCTTCCGCTTTGAAGGGCACTCAGAATTTTCTGCAGGTAGCCCACCAGCCCAGTGCTTCTGTGGGAGCATGGCCACACACTTCTCTGCTTGCTGCTGCTGTTTCACAGTAGGCCTCGTGGTGCTGAAACCATGTGGCAGTCACCGGTCTGTGAAGCGTTGCTCTTGAAATTCCCATAGGTGGGGTGACAAAATGGGTTAACTACCTCAGTGTTTTATGCAAGTTTTTGGTGAAACAATAGTTTCGGTTTTTACTTTCAGTTTCTGATTTCTCCACGATTCAGGCATAAGTCCATTTAGAGGGGGGACGGACTGGGGGCTGGTGAGGTTGCTTGATTGGGCAGTTGGTGACAGTCACCATATTGACTCCCATAGCTAACCCACAGTCTAGAAGGATCCATAACATTGCATTTGCTATATGGCACAGTGACTGAAGCAGCGACAGCTAGAAGCCCCTCTCTAAGGCTTCAAGTAAAAACTGTATCAAGATGGTGTTCACATCAGTATTTCCAGGTTAGACCCCTTCCTGAGCTCTGAGTTTGTTTATTCTCTGTTGAAAGGACAACCCCATTCTGATGTCCTGTAAATTCCTTAAACACAACATGAACCAAACTCCTCTTTAAACCATCTTTCCCTGTGTTCTTTGCCTCATCAGGCAATGGAATCATTTGTCCAGTTTCTCAAGTCATAAAAAAATGTCTTCTCTGAGCATCTTAATGTTTTTCATCCTCATATCCAACAAATGACCGCGTCTCTGAATCTAACAGAAACTTTTCTCCTTCTGCCACTTCCACTAATTTGCTCAGGCCATCACTGTCTCACACACAGATGACCCTCCCAAAAGATGGCCCTCCATCTGGACACCACTCATCAAACAATTTTGAATAGTAAGTTGCAGTCCAGACCTTTCAGCTCAATATGCATAACAGGGAGGCTTTTAGGTGTGATTATCCAATGTCACCCACATAAGGTGAGACTCCACTATTACTGTCTACTCTATCACCCACTGTGGACACATGAGCAATTCTCTCAGGAATGATAAGATAATGATGATAATGACCCAATTAGATGATTGCTTCTGTTTTCAGTAGTTAGTTCCAGATGAAGCTGCTGGAGTGCAAGATATATTTGACAGACCCTGAGCCTGAATATTATTTTAAGAGTCAGGGATGGTCTTTTGATAGATCATATGATATGTCCACAGAGATAAAACAAAGCTCTCTTCAATGCTTTTTTTTTTCCTTTTTAAGGTAATTCCTAATTAACATCATCCCCGGTCATCTCTTTATATCCCATTCTCTACAGAATCAGAAAGCTAAAATTCTGTGTTGTGCAGAGAATGACAAGAACGATTACCAAATTATTTTTAGAAAGAAGGGCTCCACGTCAACTATTCTAAAACCAAACACATCATTCAGACCTTAATATTTAACCAGCTTCTAGTCAATAACTCTCTTGGATCAACTCATCCAATTTACACGGGAAGGTGAGATATTCTGAGGTGCTTGAGTCAGATTAATTATTTGGGTTATTTTTAAACAATGAAGCAGATAAGTAATAGTGACTTTAAAAATTCCACAGCATTTGTGGAACTCCACTGTTTATCTGCTGACAGAGAGGCATACTTTTTCCTCTTTCTTTTTGAGATAATTCTTAGCCCTGCCAAGGGCACTCATTGAACACAGAACAAGAAGGGGGGAAAAGCAGATAAAGACTCATTCAGGCTCCCCTGGGCATAACCCGTCTTCCCTATGGCCTGGTTAATGGATCAGGGTCAAGGCCACCAGGACCCTCATCACTGCATTTCCACACTTACCGAAGGTTGGGGCACAAAGACTATGGTTGTGACACATTGCCAGCTGAAAATTTAAAAAGTGGCAGAACTAAATTTCCCTACTTCTTCTTTTACATATTTTAAAAGTAAAGAAATATGAGTAAGCCCAGTATGTATAACAGATAAAAGTGGACCTTCCTCTGTTGAAGCCACAATAATAGGTGGAGGTTGGGATGGGGGGGACAGAGTCCTGCTTTCCAGGTTCCCTTGCTCTATAAGGATACCAGAGTAGAACTACTTTCTAGAACTGTACTTTGAAATTCCTGGTGAGAGACAGATCTTACTGCAGACTGTATAGCTAAGGGCACTGCACTCCTTACATGTGTCTTTTCTAGAAGTATCTATAGAGAAAGTTTCTTATAGGTCTCACTTCCAGGAATCGTTTTGATTTTTTTTTTTTGGTAGGGGGAGTATTTCAATTTTTTTTATTTTATGGAAGCTGTCACTGATACTTTTTTTTTTTTGGTATCAGCCTGTAAAAAGCATTGATGAATTTGTAGGCTCTCTCTAGCAGTTTCTTAGGACTTCCTCTTACACATCTTGAGCTGTTACCATTAAGTCAGAAGCCAGGTTCAATTTCTACCTTTTTTTCCTTTAAGCTTGACTTTTACTTTATTTGTACTGAATCTTTCATCTTAAACATGTGTGTACATTATCTCAAATTATTTCTGGAATAAAATGGGACAAAAATAAACATATGGATGCATAATCATATTAAAAAAACAGCCTTGGTAACCATCGTGTGACCGGGCTTACCTCATTGGGGTGGAATCCATCCACTGGTTCGATGAGCTGCCAGGGCTGTCTGCCTTTCTTCTGCCACTCCTTTATGACTGCAGGAAACACAAACAGCATGTCACATCCAGCGTGTCACAGCCATGCTGCCTAAGCAATGGTCACTTCTTGAGAGCAAGGGCCATCATATCAGAGCTGCCTTCAGCTTTCTCAAGCTTATTCAGCTATGGTCACCTCTGAGGGGCTTTCTGAATGGAAATGATCTTCTAACACAGGAAGAAAACACGTGAGAGTGTTGGAGGAAGGTGGTTTGCGCAATGAGGATGGTGCGAAAAAATGAGCTCCAAAACATTCCACATCGATTTAAATAAATCACACTTCTCAATGGCTAGTCGGACAGCATCTCAGGAAGATGAGGGGAAAAATTAAATACCTTGTTAACACCTGCTTTCATGGTTGTCATTCCCAGCCATTGCCTGGTTATGTCACATAATCACCATAAAAATCACACAGTTCATCAGAAATATGATTCCATAAATTTACACACCTTTAGAGGAGGTGTGGCTCCAGAAAAAACATTATGAGCCCCAAAGTGATGAAAAGTAATAAAACTGTCCTTCAACCTTCTCCCTTTAACTTGGTAAGAAACCAAGATTGTCAGCTGTTTCAAGACACCAACACCATCATGTGTACCTTATTACATCATCAATAAGAACTCAAGGAAACTGAATCCCTGGAGAGCCTCCAGAGGGGAAAAGTTGGAACAGCTGCTCCCAACATAGCTCATGCCCTGCTTCCACAGCATCAGCCAGGGATCAAGCAGAGTCAAGGTTTCTCCAGTTCTCTCTTCTTTACCCTGCACAGGCAGAGATCTGTGTCCTTGAGTGGAGATTTTATTGAAGACTTTGATTGGATAAAAGAAGCTGAACTTTCCCAGAATTGAATCAATACTCTGCTGCTTTTGTAATTAGTTCTAATATCACAGCAAGTCATCTACATAGATTGTCACATCTTTGAACTTGGAGGGGTGACAAATGCTTTTTATCCTTCTCAGAGCTAAGGAAAAAAAATCTGCTGGTGCTTTGGGGTCCTACACACTGGATCACCAATTCCCTTTAGCTGTTTCTTTGGTAGAATGGCCACCATTTTGGATTGCCAGAATATGGTATTTCTCGATTTGATGGGAGATTGCTAGAAGAAACAGCTATTGAAAAGCGACATTTGTGTTTCTTGTGAAGCTCAAATAAAGGGCACTGTCCACTATGCCCCCCGACTGGAGTCCCAAGGGAGAAATCGTTTTGTGCTGGAGGTCAGTGTAGTTCTCTGGTATGTATTTGGTCTTCTGACAGGAAGCTTAGAGCTGTGATGATGCTTCAACTACACTAACCCTTAAGAAGGCTTATATGTTCTGCTCAGCCAGTCTGCCACCCTTGACAACTTCTTTCCTACCTTTGGCCATGCTACCCTGTGAAAGACAATGTCTTGCGGGTCAGGGGAGCAGGGGGTTGACTGGCTTGGTCACTTGTTTCTTCACTTTTTAATTGGATAAAAGAAGCTTTACCTGTCTCTTTAGGCATGGCCTTGGAAACAGACTTTCTGCTTCCGGTTTAATTCTTGCTGGTCTGCCTTTCCTTCTGAACCTGACACCTGAAAGCTCCTGTGTGTCACAGACTGCCCTCCCTGGGCACACTGCCAGTCCTGGCTCACCTACCAGGACTTTACACACTGGGTTCACGTGTTTCCTTTTCCTCCTTGCCCAGGAGAGGATATGCCTATTTCTGAATCTCGCTCTCTCTTTGTGGGGTTCTGTTTTTTCTATTTTCTAGCTTTATGCTAATCCTCTATTTGAGTCACCTCCGATATGAACATCCCAAAAGTTACAATTTAATGGAGCACCAGGCATTTTTCTCACATGCCCAACCAATGTGACCCCTTTATAACCCCCTCAACGTTCTTTGCTCTTATAGACTATTTGCCTCATCATTACCTTGCAGTGCCATGGTGTCTTGCAACCATCCCAGACTGTGTAGGAGGTTCATCATCGGTTCAAGCAGTTTCTTCGCCGCCATCACAGTATCCCTCACACTCCACCGCTCCACCCCACCACACTGGCATCTCCGAGACACTAGCTTTATACACCTGGTGCATCAGCCCAGGTGCATCTACTTGCGCATGCCCACCCAGATATGCACACAGGTTTCCATCATCAGTGGTAGGAGGGCGGAAAGTCCTGATTAACCTTTACCCTACACATGGGATCTTTAATACAAAATCAACAGTGATGGGGAAAAGCCCAGCGCAGGTAGGTATGTGGCCCTCCCTCCCCAACCCTCCACCTCTGGCCCCAGAGGTGACATGGCTTCTGTTCTCCTTATGCGCCTTTACTTCACCCAAATTTTCAAGGACCTTTCCATCCTTTCTCCTGCTGCTTCCTTCATTTTTAGTTTGGTTTCACATTATGCTTGTACAGATGTTAGAAAAAAAAGAGAAAGAAAAAAAGCCCAATAGAGTGTTAAAAATTACCAGATAGTGATTAAAAAAGGATGATGATTGTGAACTCAGTTAAGGCCACAGACTCTGCTGAAAGGTGCCAGGGTAAGAGAGGAGAATTATATTAAGCAGTGACAGAGCTGATCTCGGACCTGACCTGGTCTACTACATGTCCTCCTTCGGCACTTTTGGACCTTTCATGTCTGCAGAGAAGGTTGAATGACCACTTGAATCTAAACCTATGTGGTCACTGGCCAAGAAAAAAATTCAGGAAATAAGTATAGTGACATGGAGATTTGGAAGATCCACTGTGGAAAGCAAATGGGAGCATATGAAGGAAACACAGTTTAAACCAATATTATGTTCCTTGAGATAAGTGTTTATTAGGAACTAGATATTAAAAAGGCCAGGCTTGCTTCTCTCTGAGCTTGTGCTAGTGTGATTCCAGTTTGGTACCTGCACGTCAAGCTATTCTAGGCTATTTCCACTTTGATTTGAACTTTATGTGTTACTAATTACCAAACTAAAAACTATGACCCTTAGAGAGAAATGATAGGTATTATCTGTCTGAAACAAATGGACATAATTCAATCACCAAATTAAGACCTAGTTTTCGAAATGAGAAGGGATGGCCATTGCTTTCTTCTCTCCTTGGAGGCTCAAGCAACCTCAGAACACGGGACTAGGAGAAGAAAACTGAGGAACAGAAGCCCAAGCAGAAGGGACATTTACTCACGAGTTTTGCAAGGAAGCTGGGACAAACCCTAGGGCGAGGACTGTGGGAGAGACCCACATTTTATTATCAGGACCCTCCAGCAATTCTAAACAATACCGATGGTTACATAGTCTTCTTGCCAGAAAGCATGTGCCTGGCTCCCAAATCCCATTCCTTGCCCTCATTAGTCAGACAGTATGAAGGAGTCTAGTGTTTAGAAGAACTGACTTGTCACATAAAATAATCCAGTAGGTGTTCAAAGAAATGTCACAGGCTACCAAGGTTATAATCAGCGTATTCACAGTGGAAAAGACCATTTTCTCAAGTGGCTGTTGTGAGGGCAAAGATACCAGTCACTGCATGCCTGAAAACATCAGCATAACAGCACTGGCCGAGTCAGTATCGAACCCGCAAGAACTTGAGGTTTTATCTGTCAGGCCTACTGCTAGAGAGTGCTGCTTGTTAGCTTGTCTCCAGGTGAGATTTTGCTTTTTTGAATAAATGCAATGCCAGGCAGTGGTCTCTGTTTCTTCCCTGATTGATTTTAGAGTGGGAGCTCCAAGCATGGGGTGGCATGGCAAATCAGTCAGTTTCCTTCTTACCTGAGATCGTAATTCAAAATCGGTAAATGAATTTCTATTTGTTCTTCAGAAGACCTGAATTTAAACTTCTTGAGTAATAATTAATGATTTTTTGGGATTTGGTGCATAAAGTCAAACAAATAGCTAATAACCAGCTTTTCAAAGATGCAATAAAAAATCACAGAAGAAAATTTGCAATTTTGAGTAACACCACAACAGATATTTAAAAAGAGAAAGGAAGCACCGGGAAGTCATTGTTTTTCCAAGCCACATGGTGAGGAACTAGAAACGAGGTCTACTCCAGCTGAGCTGGCTTGGAAGCTGAGGGCAGACGGTGGTGTGTTTAAACTATTGGTGTAAAAATGGTCTTGTCAGACAAGTGATGTTTTCTTCCTTGATTTGTGAGGTGTGGTTCAGATAAAAGAAAAGGATACCACTTGCTCGAGCTGGCATTTCCTGAAGCAAAGGAAAAATGCTGCCTCTGTTCAGGTCATAACCAGTGGGGGTGGGAGGACCAAAGAGACTTTGGAGATGGACTGTACTGAGTGGAGAACAAGTTCTCCTGCTTACTCTCAAAGGAAGAGACCCTCAACTCCATTTTGCTTTTTCACAGGGTGTGAACTGTAAGATTTGTTTGAAAACTGAGGATATTTGTGATGGCTTCATCAGCTCAATTAAGTACACAAACAAGAGGAGAGATTTCCATGTGACTATGAAGACTACAGATTCACTAAGCGATGCTCTTAGGTTTCTCTCTCTGATAAAAGGAGACCATAGTGGTGCATTTCTACCAAAACTCTCAAAGTGACATGCAGGCAGGACTGGCAATGGGACTGGGTAGACACTGGCAGAGAATAAATAATTTTTCCCCTTCTAATTGGAGAATGTAGTAGGTAGGTGGCATACTAGATGACAATGGTGGTGGGAAGGTGTCTGCTAGGTTATCGAACCCTTGCTAGATTACAAGCATTGCCTCAAGTCTCTACACGAACACCATGGTTTAGTTATCGCTGCCTTACTCAAAAGGAAACAAAAGCTGATTGGTTAATTTGCTTGACATCACACAGCTATTCTCCGTCTGACTTGGGACAGGAGTTCAGTTCTGTCTGGCTGTAAATTCTGGGCTCTTCTTATGACAGCACATTCTACTGGTGTGAGTTGGCCAGATTTCAAGGATGATAAGTTGCTTGGACATGGGAGGTGGAGATGGATCTGGGGGTGGATGACCCCTTTACCTACTAAGGAAAATGCTAAAATTTCTAGGTAAACTTTCTCTTTGCCTCAGCCTAACTTTGGGCCCACATCAAGTCTTAACCATGTTCTGAAAACTAGACAAAATGCCAGGGCTTTAAGAAGAGGCCATGGTGATACCTCTGTGGGAATGCATGATGTTGTGTTATGTTCACGCACGCACATTCCAGGGCTCCACTCTCCCTTCTGCTGTGGCCAGGAGTGCTCCCTAGTGGAGTGCCCACCGACGTCACATGGTAAAGGGGAGGTGACACAACAAATCTTTACATTTACATTTAATAAAGCTGGAAATGACAAAATGTCAGGAACTTCTTTGTTGGTGAGAGCTGCCCAGCAAGGAGAAATACCTATGAGGCTTTCCAGGAAAAAATATGCATTTGTAGCTAGCCTTTGGGTGGTATGGATGCTGCTCATTCTGAACCAAATGTTGAATAGAAGGATGTGAGTGAACCGTGCTCTTTGCTGGTATTGACTATGTACTAGGCACAGAATTTAGGAAGATGACACTTTGTATATAATCTTCCCAAAGGCTTGTTATGTAGATATGGTGTCCCCGTTTCCAGAGCTGGATAGAAGGCTTTAGAAACGTTCAGGGAATTGCTTATAGTCCCAAAGATTAAAGAAAAAAATGACAGAGCTGGGGATTAGTCTGGAAAATGAAAAAGTTCTATGTGAATGTCGACATTATTATATTTTTAATAATTTTGTCTATATCCAAGGTTGATGATGATTAAAGATCACTTGGTGGTACACTTGTTTATACCAGGAATTTATTAATGAGTTTTTATCTCTGCATTTTAATGAGAAGTTATTTATCAAAATGTCTCTCCCCATGAGAGAAATGTGTGTCACCTAGGCAGGCAATCTAGTTAAGTGAGATCAGTCTTGTCGAAAGATGTTGAGAATTGAAGTATTAGAGTCTGCAATGCAAAATGTGTCAGTTAATGTAATATTTGATAATTCATGATGGCCATCTGCTTCATCCCAGATGCTGGGGCTGGGGGAGGGTATTGGTGAAGGGGAGATAGAGATGATAAACTCTGAATGAGAAATCTTCCATTCTTTACTTACACTGTAAAGCTTTTCATTAGCATCATCTCAGCTGGCAGTCAATCAATAGGAGGCTTTTCTCTTGTACAACAATTGCTTAGCAATGAAAATGAGACTGGAAGGATTAAAGTCAATAAATAATAATTTTTTCAGAGCCAAGATATAAGGGATAAAGCTGTAGCTCCAGCCATGATGTCTATTTAATGTGTGGCCACTTATCAGGGATCCCAGTGCTTGGACAGAATACCAGACAAGAACAACGATGTTCCAGAAAGCTTATATGGGTTGCCTACTTTGCCACAGGCAAGTCTGAGATCCTCCCTTAGAGACTCTGATCAGATTCATCATGTTCGAGGCCTGGGAATCATCACAGCTATTGAGTCTTTAGTCTCATATACGGTGCCCTTTCTGAGAGGTACTGCTTTATTCCTTGTTTCTGTCACACTCAGCTTTAGCCCCTGGGTAAGTGGGGCTCACTAAATAAACTAGCAGGAACAGGTTAGGTGAAACCACTGACCTATTGGCTCCTGACCCGAAGATATTTTCAGCTGGTCACTGGCTCTACTGCCTCAGGGGTTCTAAGGTGATGGGGAAATAAGGAGGTGCTGCTGAACTTCCACCTTCCCAGAGATGGTCTCATACTTTACCCTTTGTCAATACTCAGCGCTTTTTACGTCTCAGAATAGGCAGGATGATCCTGTCCTACCTACTGCCTGCTGGCTCTAAATTGTAGTTGCAGCTTTCGTCTTGTGTTAATACCGAAACCAAGCAAAACTTACTTTCTTGGAAGTCAAAATCCATGTAGAAAAGATCGAAGTTGGTAAATTTCTTGCTGGATGCAATTTTTTTCAATGTATTGGAGAGTTGCTCTGCTCTCTGGATACAGGGGAAGCAAGGAGAATTTCATGAAACCTCCACTTTATCTTTAGGGAGACAATTCAGCAGAACAAAGAAATCAATAGTCCCCACCCCCACTCCAAGCCATCCGCAGAGAGGAGCTCTGCACATTAAATTCAATTCAGGCACAAATGACCAACGAACATATGAAAACCGTTAACATTCATTAGGAACTAAATCAGTGCAAATTAAAGTAATAAGATACCACTCTCCACAAGTTCCCCTGGGATTAGCAGAGAAAAGATGAACAACCATGACAACACAGAATATTGCCATGGATAGGAGATTAAGAATGCCAACTGTTCTAGCTTGTCTCAAAAGTAATTTGACAATGTGAATTACATGCCTTAAATATGAGTGTGAGTGTGTCCTTTGACCCAACAATTTTTCCAGGAGGTAGTCCTAAGGAAATAGAGATGGTGTACAAAGTCTGACATCTCTTTCTATATGCAGACACAAGGGTCCATCATAATGCTATTTAGCATCTATAGTGAAAAACTGGAAATAATCAATATGTCCATCACCAAGGGAAATCATGGCACGTTCATATGCTATATATATATATAAATATATATACACATGCATATATATATATACTCTAAAATAGTTCCACAATTATGATTTGGAGGAACAGTTCATGAACAACATAAAACAACATGTCAATTCTGATACTATGGAGTCTAAACCTCAAAAAGTTCTGTCTATAAAAGTGATACTGAAAAGACATACACATATAATAGCGGTGGCGAAATTTGGCATAATTGCTATTATTATTCTTTGTGCTTTTGTGTGTTCTCCATGTTTTTAAAAATTCAAACGTATTTCTTTTCTAGCGAAAAAAATTCAATAAATCCCTTAGAATAAATTATTTGCCATCCATAAAAGAAGTGCTTGAACCAAGGGTTCCCTCAGAGAGGAGAGGAAGGTTCTAGAAGATTCGGACCTCATTCACCCTGGTAGGGTGTGAGGGACTAGCCTCACATATTTCTTTTCATCTCTACAAACATGCCTAGGGTCAGCTTTAAAAACTGTGCGTGTGTGCATTTCTGTGTGTACACACACGTGTGTGTATATGAGGGATACATGCACACACAGAGACAGTGACAGAGATGTACAGACTGAGAGACACAGCAAGACAGAGACAGGTTAAAGGCAGCAGAGGGAGAGCCCCCACATTCTTCCAGCTCCTCAAGCATCCCTGGTTAGATTTTGTTATTCGCCAGTTTGGAGACTGTCCTACTGCTGGAATATCACTCCCAGTGAAATTACTGCAGCTTGCACAGGCTGAGAACAACTGAATTCTCCTACCTCTGACGTGAGAGCCCGGAGCGTCTTGTTGGACGACATCCAGCCCTGACAGGGGCTGACCTGAGAGTAGGAAAACACCACTTTGATTACAGAGGGACTGCAACAGCATTGGACATGGCCTAGGAACAAGTAGTGTAACCGTACCTGGAGGCAGCTCAGGAAGGAGTAGAAATGGGCATAGGTTACATCCTTGTTCAGTTGACCTGGAAAACAGAGGGGCCTGGAGTGTTGCTTGTGCAAGGATGTGACAACCCCACAGGGACACTTGGTGACCTTCTCCCTCGCAGAAGGTTGGCGGTTCCAGGGACCTGTCTTGAGTTTTCATTTAGTGTTGCTCTTGAAAGGTGTCTGCTTTCTTTCTCTCAGAAACCTCAGAAATTTATTTTTTAATTTTAATTTAAAATTTTTTCTTTATTTATATATATTTGACATCAGTTGTGGTCCCCACGGATTTCCCACCACCATTTCACCAGTGCACCATCAATCACCTCAGTCCCTTGTGCTCTTTCTGCCCTCAACCCAGCCCCTCCCCCCTCCCCACAAAGTGTCCCCAATTTGTCCTTGTCTTTTTGTTTTTGTTTTTTTATTGTTATTATTCTTTTCCTTGGTTGCTTATTTGGTTCCCTTATATTCCTCCTAGGACTGAAACCATTCAGTATTTTTCTTCTGCCTTCTGACTTATTTCACTGAGCATAATCACTTCTAGCTCTAGCCACGTTTCTACGAATGACTCCAGTTTCTCTTTTTTTGATTGCTGAATAGTATTCCACCTTGTATATGGACCACATCTTCTTGATCCAATCATAAGTTTTTGGGCATTTAGGTTGTTTCCAGGTCTTACCTACTGTAAATAGCGCTGCAATAAACATAGGGGTGAAGGTAGTTTTTTGAATAAGTGTGAAACCTCAGAAATTTAGACCTAGAATGGGGGAGTGATCCTAAGGAGTCTACTGTTACCTAGAGTTCTCCCCCAGGCCCAGGCAGAGTGCTACTGGGCCCCCAGGACTGGACACCACTAGCAAAGGACTTTGCCGAGCAGTGGCTTTCTCCTGGCACTGGTGTGAAATGCCCAGTTCTCCCAGGGTACAGAGGACTTTCATGGTGGCGCTTGACCAAATCCTCCTTTCCAAGCTTACGAAGCACTCAGTTCTGACCCATTTATGCCATGTTGAGGGCCTGGCAGGACATCTCAAGTGTCTGAAGGACTGACCATGCCATACCCTGCAGTTTGGTGAAATGAGGGTCTCCTCAATACGTGGGTGGGCATTGGATGGAGGGGGGTGTCAGTACTTCATTTATCCCTTCATGGTCTGAGGGATATTCCACTTGAGTCCTAATTAATGGACATGCTCTACAGTTTTGTTTTGGTATTTTTGGTGCAGGAAAAAGAGAGGAACTGAAATAAAAGTGATAAGTACCATATGCAAGTTTGTTCAGAGCTTTCCCAAATATCAGCTGTAGAGTGAGTCTGTGGGTATTATTTCTTCTATCTTTTCACATGCCTCCCTTCTCTCCCCAACCCTCCTTCCAGCATATCCACCCCGAGTGGCAATTCAACTTTCACGCTGTGACTGAGACACAAAATTCAGACTCTCGCAAATCTCAGGGGTGAATGACTGATGTCCTATCCATTAACACTTCTCGCACGCTCAAAAAAATAAAGGAAAATAATAGGACCTATCTCAGGGTGAAGAAAAAGATTGAAGGTGATGGAACACAGTCTTATTTTTCACTTATACCTCAGATCAGTTAGACTGAAAGATAGATTCAATTTTCTTGTCATACAGGAAAATATATTATCTCTCTGTGTGGGTGTGTGAATCCCAAGATTGGAAAACCACTGGCTTACTATTGCCATTAAAGTCACAATGACAGCCGGGCCTTCGCTATTCTCCAGAGACGTCCGCATCTTCACATTTAGGTGAATCCCAAGCCACTGCCTTTGTTTTCATGTCAGGTTCAACATGGCGTCCTCAACTTCCATCTTAACCTAGATCCTGCTGTCTACCACTAAGGCTTCTTTCCCTGTTTCTCTCTCTGTCTATGTGTTTGGCAATTTGTTTCCATTTGATATGTCTTCATCCCCACCAGCTGCAGCCTTTCCTCATCCATCTGGTTTCCTGATTGAGACTGGGAACTTGTATTAGACATTAAGCACCTTGGTTGGGAGCAATATTATGTGTGGCCCTGACAGGTTCCCTCTCCTGAGAAGAGGCCTCTCTCTCTTTACTTTGCCCAATGGCTGAGATCTTCCAAGGACAGGGAGGTGAAACTCCTGTCGGACCCAAAATAACACTGCTGTTATCCCTTCTAACCTACAAGCCTGGATACCTCTGATAGCCAAGTTTGTTTTCTTAATGGATATGGGGAATGAACCTGCAGACTGCCCTTGGGGGTTAAGTCTGGCTAGAGTCTTGTTCCAGCCTGACTTATTAACTCTTCATGCTGCGTTACTGCTGAGACACTGGTCACCTTAGGAATAGATCACAAAGCATGTCCTTGTTCTGGTCTTTCTCCCAAGCCTGTCCCTTTCCCCTCTATCTCTCTACACTCTGACTCTGGCTCTAATGGGACCAGGCTGATAAAGGAAAATTCCCTAGTGGGAGTATGTAGGTCTGCTGAACTGGATAAGGGCACTGCATAGGTATAGTAAGAAGACAATTGGAAAAGGTGTGAAAAGTTGATTTCTCTTCTGCTTCTTCTTAAAGGGTATGGTGACTTTGGTGGGAAGTGTTTGAGATGGGCTTTGATGAGCTTATCGTTTAAAGAAAGAAAGGAAGGAAAACAGACTTCACAATATTTCCCCCCATTGGCACTGTCATTTGGTCATTTATGCCTTCTTTTTCAATATTTCTTTTATCACTGTTGCCTTAATGGTGCTTTTGCATATTGATGAGTCCTGATATAAAGACAGATCCTACTTAGAGGTCATACTTATAAAAAGATGGTGTCCGAGACTCTGTTCAGAAAGGGATTCTGATGAAGAAATCTGGCCAAGAATGTGTAGGACAGGGCAGGAGGACTGTGCCACACTGACCAGGTATTACCAAGATGGAGTCTCTGTGTATGTTTGTGTGAGTAAGCAGGTAATGGGATGGCCCAGCTGTGCCATAGGCTCCCTTTAAAGATAAAAATGTTCTACCCCAACCGGATATAACATCAACTGTGTCCTGGTTGTTTGTAAGTTCTTTAGGTCTGGGCTCTGGCATTGGCTTGGATCATTTAGACACCATAGAAACTTGGTGTCAACAAAAATCTGTCATGCCTGCATGAATTACCATCTAAACGTACCTAAACTTAGGAAAACCATGTTCATCCAGACAGGGAGGAAGCTGGTGATGAAATAGGTACTTAAAAGTACATTACATTTTAAGTTTAAGAGTCATCAGGACAAAATCAAGTTGTAGACGTTTTGTGGCAGAGGCCCTTCATGGAAGGTCTCTGTAGACTTATTTGGAATCATAAATCCCAGACCTTCTTGATGACAATCTAGTCCTGAGGTATTTGCCAGAATTCCTAGTGTAAGTGGGAAAAGAACACATGTGGCTGCACCAGCATCATCAGCACTGGGTAGTGGGCAGTGGCGTTGTCTTTTCTCTTTCCTTTGAGGCTAAGAACTCCATCTTAGCATCGTCTTTGCCACTAAAGCCCATAGCAGGCATCTCAGACATATTTATGGGATGATTGCTTTCCTCATCTACTGCATGTGACAGAACACCTCCTCGGTCAAGTTTGACCTTTCTGAAAAGACCTATGTGAGTAGAATGTCAGTATTTGAGACAATCTTTGGTAATCCTCTAAAACAACAATTCTCAGCAGGAATTTGAATTACTAGTGGAGCCTGGAGTTGTCCCAGTTTTTGGGCAGCCAGGTGCAGACTGTTCAGTAACGCACAGACATAGCTAAGATGAGAGAGGCTTGCAGGGACTCTTTACTCTTTCCATCCTGATAGATGTGAGTGTTCTGTTCTGAATCTCCATTTCCTGCTGATCTGGTGCCGTGCCATTTAACCTGTGCTTTGCTGACTGTTTAGTTGAGTTCCTACCTGTCCTACTGAGGCAACAGAGAAAGTATCACTGACTCAGGATCTTCTCCAACCCCTTCCACTTCCTTCGTCCTTAAGGGGTAGCTAACATCAAGTTTACAGATCACATTTCTGGATGAGAAATAAATTCTAGGCTAACCCCTTTATTTGCTTCACACAACTGGCAATCAGACAATCAGACTCGGTGCCTGGCTATTTATTAAGGTGTGTTTCACCCTAACCTAGGCAGAACAGCTAAACCCTAAGGTTGGTTCAATATTAACCTTACTTTATTTCTGGCTTGTGTCTGTTGGATTTGGAGCAAAACAAAACAGATATTACATGAGGTAGAAGCTTTCTTTTTAAACCTCTCATCCTATGTGAGTTATGAGCCTGCCAAAGGAGGAAGAGGGAAGCTGGGCACATCCTACCTACCTGACAAACCCTGAGGCTTCATTAAGGAGTTTGTAATTTATTTCCTGTGGTAACCAGGCAGCAGTGATAATTTACGATAGGGATAATAACTTAAATATTAAACAAATTTTAGATGATTTTAACTTTTTCCTTAATTGCATTTTTTGAAAACTAGGGTTGTTTGTACAGAGTGTATTTGTGCTGTAAAATTTTCCTTCCTTTTCCCAGTTGTGTTGTGAAATTTTAGTCATGGTTAGTGATTGAAGAGAGATCACATGAGGAGAACAAAGCAGAACCTCAAGCATGGTGCTATTGACATTCTTGGTTATGGGTGGCTTCTCTGTACAATGTTGGGTGTTTTGGAATATCCCTGGACTCTACTCACTAGATCCTAGTAGCACCTGCATTCCAGTCGTGATAACTGGTGGTGGGAATGTGTGGGTTGTCCCCAGAGGAGACCCATTGCCCTGGAGAACACACAAAATTGGGTGATAACTCCTTATCAGCTATTTTCCCTTCTTTTATTTCTTCCAAAATGCCTGGCATCAATATTACATGTTATGGTTGAGTGAAGTGAATTATGTGGCATATCTGAATTTCTGTAGGTCATCTAAGGAGTTTATGGAATGGGATTTTAAGTCAGAAAACCCAAAGTCAAGTGGTATGATGAATAAGTTGATAGCACATGTCCTCTGCTCTCAGTTTCCCTGCCCCATACATTTCTTAGTGTAGGAGAAATTTAGGAATCTAAAAATAGATATTGGAGGAACTTCAACTTTCATACCCAATGACTTGAAGAGGCAACCTCAGCAGAGTGGTTGCCCTTTATGTGCTCTAGTAGTCCAGAATGGAATCAAGCTTTCCTCTGTTTGGTCACATTTTATTTTTAAGGGGCAGGGTCAAAATTTAGTGAACAGGGTAATATGCTTTCTCTGTGCAAAGGCTGGACAGTGTTATTCTTATACAATAATAACATGACAGATGAACTTCAGCCTCTAGGTGGGCTACCTGGAATGGGTGTGTTCCACGGGGTACCCATCTCCCTATCATGCAGGCCCCAGAGCCCTTTAAGAATGGATTAAGGGCCTCCCTGGTGGCGCAGTGGGTTAAGCAACGCATTATGAAGTAAACTGCAGCCACTGCAGCACAAATTCGATTCCTGCTGCTGGCCAGGGAGGGGCCCCACATGGCGTAGCAGACCTTTCCTGCCTAGCCCACTGCTCCCCTCAGCAGTGTGTTTTACTCAGTCTGCCTGTTCTGTTCCTGGCTCTGTCTCTGGTGAATCCTCTCACCTCCCTGGATTCTGGCCTGTACCCCAGCTCTTGTATGCATAAATAAATAAAATCTTTAAAAAAAAAAAGAACGATTAAAATGTCTCTAGTCTTTTTTTCACGTGGGTAGGAGTAGAACTTCCTGAGGAAGGTAGGGGGTCTGATTTAAACAGGGACTGCTGGAGGCCCATGGAGGAGATTGAGAAGATGCAGAGAAACTATATATGCAAGGAAAAGCAGTCCACCTTCACCCCCAGTGACTTTCAGGTTTCCCCTTTTGGAATTGCTCACCTGTCTCATAAAAAACTACCTGAACCTCCAGCACATTTTGGCATTTTTTGGTTGAAGGAGTTGGTGTTGGCAATACCAGGGAGGGAACTGGCTGCTCCTTTCCATGAGAGACTGGTACTGGTGGTGTCAATATGGGGCTGAGGGAAGGCACCCTGGCCTGTCCTTGCAGATGCCTGTCAGAGAGAACTGAGACCAAAACTCCCTGCTCCCTTTCCCACTTAATTTTCTCCTATAACACTCATTATCCTTTGAAATGCTTTTGGAGTCTTTCTCCCGCTGGAATATCGGCCTGATATTGGCAGAGGTTTGTGACTATTGTGTTCACTATTAGTTATTCAATGCCTAGAGTAGTTCCTGGCAGACAGTAGGCACTTACTAATTATTTTTTGAAAGGACATTCTGGGCCTCCCTGGTGGCGCAGTGGGTTAAGCAACGCACTATGGAGCAGACCGCAATACTGCAGCACGAGTTCGATCCCTGCTGCCAGCCAGGGGGGGGACCCACATGGTGCGGCAGACCTCTCCTGCTGTGCCCACTGCTCCCCTCAGCAGTGTGTTTCACTTGTTCTGCCTGTTCTGCTCCCCGCTCTCTGTGGTGAATCCTCTCACCCCCCACACCTCTGGCCTGTACCCCGGTGCTTGCATGCATAAATAAATAAAAAAAAATCTTTAAAAAAAAAAAAAAAAAAAAAAGAAAGGACATTCTGGGCCCCCCTGGTGGTACAAGGATTTAAGTTGCAAAAGTCACAACACTATGAAGCTATCTGCAGTTACTGCAGCACAAAGTTCAATCCTAGGCCAGGGAGGTGACCCGCATGGGTGCAGCAGACCTCTCCTGTTTGGCCCGCTGCTACCCTCAGCAGTGTACTTCAATAGATCTGCCTGTTCTGTTCCCCACTCTGTCTCTGGTGAACCCTCCTTCTCCACACCTCTGGCCTGTACCCTAGTTCTTGTACGCATAAATAAATAAATCTTTAAAAAAAGAAAAAAAAAAAAAAAAGAAACGGCATTCTTTCCCTGAAACACAGAAAGAAGAGCCTGCTACCCCAGGATTACATATACAGTGAGCAAGGCAACATTTGGCAAGCAACTTGACCTCTCTGAGGCTTGATTTTTCTTTTAGAAAATAGAATTAAAAACATTTATCTCCTTTTTTTGGATCAGCGTGGCAGTCCTTCCTGTGAATTACTACAACTTTTACAATGTTTCTAGAGCATTTGGAAGACTACAGATGTTATTAAAAGATTCTTTCTTTTAAAGTACTTTAAAAGTTTTTTTAAAAAGCATTTCAGCACCAAAGACACTAAGAGACTACAGGAGCAGGGAGTACACTGTAGAACTATGTTCTACAGAATTCGAACAGACCACCAAGGGGCACTCACCACTGAATGTTCTAGAGACATTTCTTCCTTTGACTCAAGGAGGTCTCCTGTTGGGCTTTACCATCTATTTTCAGATCTCATCTACCGTTAAAAGAGTTTCCTGTTTTCAACTCTTACCTTTTGATTTGCCCTAATTCTTCACTAACATTTCTATTCTTTCTGGCTTTGGCTCTCGTTCTCCCTACCTTTGGACACTGACTCAGATCTTGCACCTACAGCTCTTATCTTCTTCATTTCTGACCCATATATTGTGATGGAATTTTAAATATTCCTCTATGGTTTGAACTATACATATTTGAATATACATTGACATTGTTAAAGAACAAAAATATTGAGCAAAATAGCTTAAAACTAATACCAAGAGGATGATATCTGTCGTGCAAGTTATTCCAGAGAAAGGTTCCATCTGGTAAGCCGTATAAAATAACATGACTGCCATTAGGCAGGTGGGCATTTAAATACTTCAATGTCTGCATCACCTTGGAGTAAAATTTCTCAGGAGTGGTCATTACTGGGACTGGGTCAATCTTCCTGTTGATGAAAGGAACAGTATTAAGGATTTATGTAGGCAAATGCAAGATACTCCCCATTTCCTCCATTACACACACACACACACACACACGCACATATATAGTGGTTATTGGTAGTACTTGTAAAAAATACCCCTGGGTTCCTTACTTCCTTGAGGTTGACTTTGTGACTGGCCTGGCCAATGAATTATGAACAGAAGTGACAAGTGTCACTTCTACATACATGTTTGCTGGTATGAGAGCCTCTAGAATACTCTAATTTTGTCATGGATCTGAAATGAATCTGCCGTGGTCTTTTTAGTGTTCTAGATAACAGTTACTTTACCACTGTGCTCCTAAAATAGAACTCCATGGTGATCTCTGATGGACATGTAGTGTGAGTGAGAAATAAATGTCTATTGCTTCAGCTACTAAGATTTTAGAAGGTATTTATTTCTGCAACATAAACTAACTTATCCTGATTGATACATGTGGATAGAATGTAATCGAAGGAGTCTAATATTGCTTATTTATTTGACACTTTAGGTCTGTAGTTTTGGTCTTTAAAACTTTTCATATGTATCATAGTTTTATTCAGTGAAATAAAATTTCACTGAAAAATGAAGTGACATTATGTGTTCATACTTTATCTGTCCTCTCTATACTGACTTTGAACTTTTATGAATTTCTGACTAACTGCTATTTCAGAACACACCCCTGAGACAATGTCTGCCAGTACGCAATTACGTCTTGCATCACTGTGTTTCTCTATATAGTAGTGTTTGTGTTTTATAAAGGAGATTTGAATTTTTAAGTATTTTCTCTTCTTGTTTCATAAAAGTTAGTTTAAATAGGAAAGTGCTGAAAAGTAGTTATAAGAGCATAAGCATAAGTAAAAGTATTTAAGACAAAGATTAAAATGATACATGACCTGACATATAAGTCTGTTGTACATTTTTGTTTTTGAACAGTTGACTTTTTTGCAGACTTTCAGGAACACATCAAGTTTGCATTAACACATCAAGTCCTGCATTAACCTGTGAGGAAAGTGTAGAATTCTCTAAGGTTTTAATCTATTCTTCAGGCTCCAAATCGCCTGTTTCTAACATAAGTGAAATAATGCTATAAGTTTTCTTCTATTTTGAATCCTTAAGGCTTCAGAAATTTACCTAATGATCCTGTCATGGGTGCAAGGCATCAGTACAATGTGGAAATAGCATCTCTGTAGGCATCATTAGCAAAGATGAAGTTATTTTGGGTTAAAGAGAACCCTAAATACAAAGACTAGCATCCTGTTAAGAAAAGTAGAGTATGCATAAATGCGCACAGGAAAGAAATCCATGTGAATATGGAGGTAGTGGTACCCTAATACTGATATGAGAAAAAGACAGCAAAAGAAAAAGAAAATTATAGACCAATATCCCAGGTGAACATCAATGTAAAAATCTTCAGCAGAATATTAACAAATAGAATTCAGCAGTATATCACAAGGACTATAGAATATGATTAAATGGGGTTTATCCCAGGGATGCAAGGATGGTTTAATATATGTAAATCAAATAATGTAACACATCATATTAACAAACAATGAAGAATCTGAGCTAGGAAGGGGCATCCTATAAATTAAGCAAGCATAACCCAAATGGCTGATTACTAAGTGAAATAGAAATGGAAGACTTGATTTTGCTAATGGAATGTTCCACAGACATCCTTGCTGTACTGTGGACTGTTACATAATTTGCAAATGTGCATTGTCAAGAATTTCTTCAATGTGCATAGCAAAACTGACCAATCTTAGTTCAGGCAGGGCAAAAGGGTTTAAGTGACATGTCACCCGATAGAGCTATAGCAGGCGCCTTCTGACCTGCTCTGAAAAGTCCACAGTACCATTTTAATCTGTGTATTCTTTTCTTCTAGTGGATTTTCAGGGGACTTGGCAATAGTATTTTGGAAACCAAAGGGTCCAAGTGGTTTGGGAAACATCTAGGATTTTTCTGATATCAGTCAAAGGCTGAGCTGACCCTAATATTCTTACTCAGTGTTTTGTACCATGATAACTTTACTTAGCCTTCCAGTCTTGCTGGCTTACCCCAGTGCCCCGGGGCCCTCCTTATATACCTCGAGCTTATGCCAGTCACTGGGGATGGGGGGCAAGGTGAGGGATTATGGGTCCTGAACTAACTAACTAACTAACTAACTAACTAACTAACTAACTAACTAACGTAATAAATATGAAAAACAGCCCTGGGAATGTGATGCTTTTGCTTGGAAAATAATGAGAGAAAGTGGTGCCCGCCAGGGCCATCTCACACATGGCTGGGCTGGCCACAAATAGAGGACCTTGCCCCTTGGGTACCTCAGTGTCCTCAGCCAAATGAATTGTATTTGATCATGCAGAATAAGCCTTATGACTTGGGTGCAGGGCTGGCCGTACTCGTTTCATTACCCTGGCAGGTATTCCATTGGATTTCACTGGGCTGATGCCAGAGAGATGTGTCCCTCTTGAGAAAGAAGCAAGCAGTTGATGCAGAAAATGTACCCCAGAACCAGAGTTAAAGCCTACAACTTGTCATAACTGAGGGCTCAAAACTCACAGCTAGCACTGTGTTTCTGAAACTTCTTCAGGCCTGTCAGCTGCAATCAATCAATCTTTGACCTTCCATCTAACTCCCTTGAAGAGTCATAGTCTAAGAATGGGGTGAGTACTCAGTGGACCCACATTATCCAGTGGACCCACATTATCTAATGCATAGAGATTTTGGATCCCAAAAAGTGAGTGTGACTAGGAACATAGACTGGCTAAAAACTTACCAATTCCTTGGCTCCCCCTGCCTTGACCGAGGAGGCCAGGAGAAAGAAATCCTCTGAATAGCAGTTCTGTCCATTTCCTCCCCTGCTGACTTCTCTACTGTTTGATTGGATAGAATGGATGTTTCCCAGCAGTTCAGGCTCCCTGGGGCTTGTGACCTGTCAGCAGCTTGGCTGCTTTCCCTTAACGTAGCCTTGATCAGTTACATGTAGTGACATCTGAAGTATTACTGAAAAAAATCCTTGGGGGTTGGGACACAGAATCCTGTGTGTGCCATTCCTGGCTCTCTTTATTAGTTGAAAAGTGGGCAATTTATAACTTCTAAGTTCACTATGAAAAAACTGAAACCAGGTTGGTATGTGTGACTAGTGTCAGACACTTTGTAGTTGAATCAAATTTGCAGCAATTACCATGTAGTTTCTAGAGATGTCATGTTGGGACACAGGGAAGAGTTTATGACTTGGGAGGTCTTGAGCGTCTCCCAATAGGCATTGCTACCATTGCTTCTGCTGCTGTAACTCCCTCACAGTTGCCCATTTCCAGAAATTTCTCTCCTCTGCTTATTTACCTTCTAAAGCTTTTGAGAGCAGTGATACTAAAGGCCCCATGTCCAAATTGAATCGGATCACAATGAGAAAACTGGGTTTGTCAACATTACCTTTCTTCTTGACTTTTTGATGCTAAAAGCTATTTTCTGTTTGTGATCTTCATTTACTTAACAAGTATTTGTTGAGCAACTGCATGAGTTTAGAGAATTGAGAAAGAATCCCATAGCTGCATTATTTCAGAGAGCTAGCATGTCATAAAAAAAGAAAAGTGAAGCTTGTTCTAGGATGGGCTTATTATGCAACTCGTTGCTGGCCTGAGCTTTTTATGAAATCACTTTGCTCACTTTGGGTTATCTCCTCCACCTTGATGTTCTGGCAGGTGGGGAGGTAGAGTTGCCATCTGTCTTTATTTTTCTAACCCCTCCATAGGACATCGCAAAGTGGGCACTGCAGGGACATCTCATACTGCCAACTCTGTTCTTTCACCCAAATGCTTGCTGCTTCTTTGCCCAGATCCCTGGTGGGGAGAGGCTGGCACAGGTCTCTGACTGATGTCTGCCTGCCCTTTGGTTCTTTGAAAAAGGAAAACCAAGGCAGAAGCAGAGAACCTGGTTTGACTCTCAGCTTTGCTGCTCAAGGGCAGTAAAAGCGAATTTCCTAAATTTGCCAAACCTCAGTTCCCCATCTTTAAAATGGGGACAACAGTACTTCCCTCTTAGGGTTGCTGTGGGGTGACATGATATAAAATGGTATGGCTCTGGGCGATGGCAACTTTGGGGGTGTGTTTGCTATTTACCAGAGAGTTCCAAGTGTCTCATTGCAAAAGTTCAGAGTTGGGGCTCCAGCATTTAGTTAGTCTCAGCTAACCTTGGGCTTCTGTGGGAAGCAGGTCATGGCATGGTGTCTTCTGCCCTGAACTCATTTTAACGATTGAGTCTATACATCTTTTACCATAGTGCTTTAGGGTGCTCATGGAGGTATCTGGGAGGGCAAACACACCTTAATAATATTGAGTTTTGTTTTTCAGTGTGGACCTAGCTTGGTGAGTGAAGAATGTGGATGCAAAGGGTGGGCGGGCAGTGAACAGGATGACTGACGTCCAGTACCACTAGGGTGGGGTGCGGTTCGGCTATCCATCAACTGAGCTGTGTCAGCAAGTCACTTACTTAACTCCTCTAGGCCTTACTATCCTATTCTCAAATGGATCTGTAAATGTATCCATAAATGTATATAGATGTGTAGAATTGAAAAGAGTGGGTTGAAGTCTTCACACTAACAGCTTCTTAGTACCTTTCGCAGCATTTGTTATCAATAAACAGAGGTGAGTTTACCTGGGTCACTTATGTTCAGGTGGCTACTAGGGACTTGCTTTACATCTGATATCAAATATTTTTTCTTTCTGGATATCATCACAGGACATATGGCATTCACAAGACTTGCATATTCTTACGGGTATATACAGACTTAGAGAAACCTCCCCAAATGTTGTGGGGAGTACTAAGGTATTAAACTTTTTGAAATACCTACTGAATTAGCAGTTTGGCATAACTGCTTTCTTATGATGGGCCATGGGCATACATTGATTTGCCATAAGTTATGTGTAAGTTCCTTACGAACTCTCTAAGTCTGCTGTCTGTATTCTATAAGCAGTCATATTGGGACATGAGTGAGGAAGGTATTCCTACCAGGTATGCCTTATTTTATTTAAAAAGTCACGATTCTTGTTCTATTATTCATGGCTAGTGGTAGCATTTTCCTCATGATAAAACTCAGAATTGATGATGACACATCCATTTGTTGTAGCACCAGGGCAGAGAATTAGTGGTTCAGATATTTTTGAAAGGGTCTTTCAGCTTCCGGGGTTCTGTTAATTTTATTTGCCTCTAAGATGGACAGATTCAATTCAACAGCACATTACTGTAATGGTGGGTTAGCAGAGGAAACCCGGAGCTAAAGAATTTTCGAAGTTTCCTTTCTCAATAACTCACCCACTGCAGACATCGTTTCCAATCATGGCATATATGACGATGGCTGGGTGGTCCAACTGTTGATTCCTAGACAAACTGAGAGGCCATAGATGGAATCTGAATGTTAAACACTTGGAAATACTTGGTAACCAGCATCAGAGGCTGGGTCTGTAAAAGAATCATTGTATGCTCACCCATTTGGTAAATTTTTCATTATTTTTCTTTCATTTCAGTATCTCCATACCCATTTGTCCTTATCGATAATCTTTTTTTTATTAAAATATTTTAAAATTTACATATACTTGCCATTAATTGTTATCCCCATGTATTCCCCATCACCATCTCACCAGTGCTTATCGATAATCTTTAACCCACATCTTTTTTAACTTTTTATCTGGAAAGAACACATAAATGTATATGTGTAGAATGTAGATAAATGTAGATGTGTAGAATTGAAAAGAGTGGGTTGAAGTCTTCACACTAACAGCTTCTTAGTACCTTTCACAGCATTTGTTATCAATAAACAGAGGTGAGTTTACCTGGGCCACTTATGTTTATGTTAGTAGGACATTGTAATAGCTGTGTAGCTATGCACCTGCAGTCAAAGTTTTAAAGGCAAGGGCTTATCAAGTGTCAATTCCTTGTTTATGAATTTTAAACCCAAAATTACATAAGAATTTTTTTTATTCCTAAGGCAGGAATGTAAAATAATCCTTTTTGTTTGTTTGCTTTCCTGCATTCACTGGTTTATGAAATGAAAACATGCCAGTGTTTGGGTAGTTACTAACATGCTATAAACAAATAATACAAGTGATTGAGGGAGTACAACAAAGAATTTCCACTCTTTTTTTCAAAATAAGAAAATAATATAAAAGCAAGTTCCTATATCCTTTCCCCACTTACCTTCTTATGAATCTCTCCAAGTTTTGGGAAGATGCACCTGCATAATTAAAATTAAGAAAATGAAGTTAGGGAGTTCACTATCACTGTGGGAATCTGACTGGCTACAGTCATGGACGGAGCGTTATTATAGAGTTAGTGCTTCTCCAACTCATCATGCTGTTGGAAATAACTTCAACCTTGACTCTTCTTCTTTTTAAAAAAATATTTATTTATTTATGCACACAAGCACTGGGGTACAGGCTGGACGTGCGGGCAGTGAGAGGATCCACCAGAGACAGAGTGGGGAACAGAACAGGCAGATGGACTGAAATACACTGCTGAGGGGCGCAGAGGGCAGCCATGTGGGGCTCCTCCCTGGCCAGAGGCAGGGATCGAACTTGTGTTGCAGTGGCTGTAGTTTGCTCCATAGTGCATTGCTTACTCCATTGAGCCACCAGGGTGGCCCCCAACCTTGACTCTTCTTAATGGGTTTTATGTTCACTGGGTGTTATATTAACATAAGTCAATATTCTTTGGATTCACAGGCCTCAAGACATTTTCTAAATGTGGATAAATAAACTTTCTGATAGATGTGTAGAAAATGTATATACCTGTTACTAGAAAGAAACTTCCTAAAAGATTAATGAACAGGGTAGCAGAAGAGAGGGACACTGAAAAGCATCCTCTGAAAACTACTCATCTCCCTAGAGGTCCCATTTAATCACCCGCTGATATTTCTGCTCTCTCCTGTGGTGTTCCCTACATGGCTGGCATGAACCAGGTTCAGGCTGTGGAGCTGATATAGTTCAACTCCTTTAAACAGATGCATGATCATCCTCCCTCAGTTCCTGTTATCACCTGCAAAGTATCTCTTGTATGAAATATTTATTTTATTGTAGACACTCTCTTAAGCACTTGCATTATTAGTTGATTTAAGCCTCAGCACAAATATGTGAGGTAGGCAAGTAGTATTTGCATCTTATAGTCGGGGACTAGCTAGTAATTTGAGGGAACTGGAATTCAAATCCACTTTTCAATGGTGAGCTCTGACTCCCTGTGGGACATTGTTCTTCTAGACTAGGAGTCAAGACATGGGTTCACTGCTTTTTTGTTCCTTGTTGGCTGGTCTGCTTTTGTAAGTGAACCAGCCTCAGGTGGATAGTGTAACTCAAGGGAAAAGAAAAATTCTCCTGTAACTGCCAGTCTGAAAGTTTGGGGTGGTGGTGATGTGCGTACACATTTTATGACAGAGTCGGCATAGGCATTTACAGTTCTGCAAGGGAAGAGGGCGCTGCACAGCCATGGCTGACCTATGACCTCCTGAAGCTGTGTAATTGGGCAGTGACTGCCTTTTGGTTACATACAGCTGGTGGAAGCTGATTCAGAACTGTTAGCTCATTGCATGAATTTTGCTTTATTTTCTTTATTGTGCAAAACTGCAATTTTATCCTTTTATCCTGGTAGAGTGTATGATTCAGTGGCATTAAGTACATTCAAATTGATTGTTATGTAATTGTCACTACAATCCATCCAGAACTTTTCCACTATTCCAAATTGAAGTTCTGAACTTATTAAAGATTAAAGCACACCCCAACCTCTGATGACCACTATTTTACTTTCTGTCTTTCTGAATTTAATCATTCTAGCCACCTCATAAAGGTGGGATCATTCAAGATTTACCTTTTCGTGCCTGGCTTATTTCATTTAGTACAACACTTACAAAGTGTTGTAGTCTGTATCATAATTGCCTTCTTTTTAAGGCTAAATAATATTCCATTGAATTTACAGCCACGTTTTGTTTACACGTGCATCTGTCGATAAACATTTGGGTGGTTTCCACTTTCGGCTATTGTGAGCGCTGCTGCTATGAATGTTGCTGTGTAAGTGTCTGGGTCCCTGCTGCCAATGCCTTTGGGTACATCCCTAATTGAAATTGCTAGACCATATGGTAATGCTCTGCTTAAATTTTTTTTAAGGAACTGCCATCCTTCCCTCACTTTCTTTTTGCAGTGAGGCAGGGTATTATTAAATATGCATACAAACATACAAATTAAGAAACTTCAGTTCAGCTTAGCATGCATGCATTCCTTCACATTCCAGTCATTTGTTGAGAAGCTGCCATGAGTCTGGCATGTAGCGGGGAGTTAATGAATGATTTGGACACACCCTTTTTACCTGAAGAGTAATGTCTATGTGGGTAGGTATTTAATTAGTAGCACGAGAGGTTTAATGCAAGTTTAATCCCAATGTTCAGAAAGAGGAAAATCCAATGGGACTTGAAGCCTCTCTTTGCTTAGAGAAGGTGCCAGATTTTACAACACCGAGACCTAAATGTTGACTCAAAGAATTCCTGACTGTTCTGTTGTTCCCTGTTCTCAAGAGGGGAAGCGAAGGCAGCTGTGGAGTGCTGACATGGTTTCGATGGTGAAGCACTCATCCTCTGACCCTGTAAATCAGTTCCAGCTCCACAACTCTCAACTTCCCACTTTCAGTGAGACAATAAATCAGGAGGTGTTTAATTTTCACTCTTTGATTTTCCTCTTAATGAAAAATGAAAGGCAATGAAAGCTCAAGCCATGAGGGGGAAAAATTAAAGGATTAGGTCGAGCCAATAATTTTCCTTATTAGTTGGGAATTTGAAGTGCAGAGCACCCACAGAGCTTGAGGAAAATGAAAAAAAAAACCTGTCATAGCAAGCCACGTGAGCAGCCCCTCCCCCAGGCGCATACTGCCCACGACAATTGCCCATCAAGATGAGCATGGCAGGCCAACGGTAATCATTTGAGGTAAGTTTAAAAACAGCCATTATAAAGATCCACCATTTGGGTTGATTCCATGTCTTACCTGTTACAAATAGCACTGCAATAAACATGGCGGTGCATGTATTTTTTTGAATTAATGTTTTTGTATCCTTTGGGTAAATCCCTAGGAGCAGGCTTGCTGGGTCCTATGGTAGCTCCATTTTTAGTAGACTGAGGAACCTCCATACAGCTTTCCATAGAGGTTGGACCAGTTTGCATTCCCACCAGCAGTGTAGGAGAGTTCCTTTCTCACCACATCCTCACCAACATTTGTAGTTGCTAGATTTTTAATATGTACCATTCTTACTGGCATCAGGTGGTATCCCATGGTGGTTTTAATTTGCATTTCCCTGATTATGAGGGATGTTGAACATTTTTTCATATGCCTGTTGGCCAAGATGGAATATAATTCAGCAATCAAAAAAGATAAACTAGATCCAATCACAGAAACATGGGTGGAACTTGAAGGGATTATGCTCAGTGAAATAAATCAGAAGGAAAGAAAAATGCCAGATGTCCTCACATATAGGAGGATTATAGGGGATCAAAGGGAAAAATATCAAAACTACAACAAAACAAAACAAAAATAAACAGACAATTACAAATCAGAGTCATCTGTAGGGAAGAGGGAGGGACTGAGATGGGGAAGAGCACAAGGGACTGAGGTGATGGTGCTCGGGTGAACTGGTGGTGGAAACTCTATGGGAACTATACCTAGAAAAGAAAGCAAACATTGTAAAGAAACAAAACAAAACAAAACAAAATATCCACCAAGAGAGAGAGAAAGTACCTGCTTTTCTTCACTCAAATGTTTATATTTCCCTGTGGGTATTATGTATACAAGCCCTAAACTGTCTGTGCTCCAAAGTTGTTGCATCTTCTACTATTGATGTTTTGAGTTCCTTTTGGAAGTCTGTTTTTATGAGATCATGTAATTTGTTTTTGTAAATCCCTCATCACCTTCCCTACTTAATTCCCTTTTCTTGCTTTCCCTGCTATCCTGCCATCAACATTTTCGGTCTCCCTCCCTCGAGCTTGTTTTCTCCACCTGTATATAGTGTAGTCTTCCTCTCATGTTTTCATTTTGCTGTGAGTGAAGCTAGCCATACCAACTGAGATCAACCCAATTTAGAAAGAGATCACTATAAAAAACACCTACCTAATCAGCAGAATTGGAAGATGGTGAGAGGAGAAGAAAAATAGCTCCCAGCTTGTGGGATGTGGCAAAAACAAGATGAACATTTGAAGAAATGGCACTACCTTTAAGAGACACTCAATAATTACAGTTCATAGAAATGGAAAAGATTAGACTATGAAACAGGAACATATAACTTATTTGTTGAGGTGACCCAATGGAGAATCTATCTGTCCCTAATTAAGGGAGGAAAAGGGTCTCTATTGATTGCCAAAGTCTGAACACTGGTTTGTTCAGTCATGTAGTGCATTGAGATACAAGAAGGATTTCGCACAACTGCAGCATTGGTTATATTTCCATTAATGAATTTCAGTTCATGTCCACTGTGGGGTCAGTGTTGACCACGACAGCAAGAACTTCATTTTCTGTGCATTCAAATCAACTGATAAAACACATGTAATAGACTTCTAAGTGGGTTTGTAACTCTTAGTGTCTGACCAGAGTATGTAGAGTATGTGCTCAACATCAAATTCTTCTTGGAAAGAGATGGGCTATATTTAACTAGAAGTATAAGAAGTTTCCATAAATTTAGAAATTCATGAATTCAGTTACATTTATTGAGTACTTCCTATATGCCAGAAATTGTAATAGATGCCAGGGACAGAGCAATAAATAGAAAAGATACGGTATCTGTTCATATGAAATTTCTAACTATTAAACAGTAATGCAAATAAAATGATCTCTGTGGTGCTGACTTGAGCACTGAAGGAAAAATGAGGCGTCTTTTCTTGAAGTCCTAAGATAAGAACTTGTTAATTCCCTTGAATTGAATTCCCTTGAACTTGAAAACACCCCCCTTATAATTTTTATTTTTATTTTTTTACAAAACTCAAGCATATCCCAGTTTAATGCCATATCTCTGTGTCTGTATGTCTGTCCATAATCTGAAATGGACAGAATCAGCTTCTTTAATTTGGGGGATCCTTTTTAAGGAAAATAATATATAAAACCCAAAAATGAGACCTGGAATAAAGGGAAGTCAGAGTAGAAAGGGATCTTAATCAATTGTTGTTAAATTGCTTCATCACTCAATTTAATAAATGCTCAGGGTCACCTGACAAGTGCAGGACTCAAGATTCAGCATCCTCAGCTATATAATGCTGCCTTTTGCACTCTCTAGAGGTTCTGGGTGAAGTCATGAAGCATCAGCTCTAGGTGGGTCCTTCAAGAGCATGTGGTCAGGGTGACAATTTTATAGGCCCAGATTAGGCCCAGAGAGGGAAAGACACTTGCTCCCAGTCTTACAGCTAGGAACAGCATCTCTGCTAGCAATTCATCTCAACTTATATCAATGGAATGACATCAATTTAATAACATTAGTAATGATTGCGATAGACTGGTTTAGTTCTTTTTTTTAATTTTACATCATTCTTCCTTTTTGTACAGTGTTTGTGTTCTCTCAGGTGTAGTCCCCATAAAATTCCCACCATCAATTCCCTGGTGCACCATCATTATACCATAATCCCTTGTGCTCTTCCCTCCCATTTTGAGCCCTCTCCCCTGAAGATGTCTCTGATTTAATTTTGTGTTTTGCTTTATTATAAATGTTTTTTCCTGACCCCTTATTTGGTTCCCCTACATTCTTGCTTTAGTTCTTTCCATGAATTCTACTTATTGTAGAACTTAGAGACAAGAGGATAGAGTGAAAAAATAGGGGATTTTGCCTACCTCCTGGGACTACAACCCTTCTAATTGGAAAGGTAGAATTTTAGGTACCAGAAAGTCCCTGCTGCTGCTGTTTTATTTCCAGGATACTGCTTCCCTTCTAGAATAAGAACTAGATGGTTCCTTCTAATGTGATCTTTCTGGGCCACAATCTGTTTCTGGGTTTTGGGTGGTCTGGAGTCCAGGTATGGAGATTCCATAGGACCCACTCTTAACTGTGGTTTCTTCTTCAACTGGCCTGCTGCTATCTTCCCAGAGTCCTCTGCTAGCTCTCCTATACATACTAGCTATATTTTATTCCTGCATTCAATTCAGGGTGAAGTGTGCTTACTCCATTGTGCCCATTGGGCTTATGGCATTTAGAAACCTGACTGCAAATAAATGGCATAATAAGTGCATGGAAAATGGTGTCATATATTGACATAAAATATCTTTAGTGGGCCTCCCTGGTGGCGCAGTGGGTTAAGCAACACACTATGAAGTGAACCACAGCCATTGCAGCATGAGTTCAATCCCTGCTGTGAGTTCGATCCCTGCTGCCAGCCAGGGAGGGGACCCACATGGTGAGGCAAACCTCTCCTGCCTTGCCCACTGCTACCCTCAGCAGTGTGTTTCAGTCGGTCTGCCTGTTCTGCTCCCCACTCTGTCTCTGGTGAATCCTCTCACCCCCTACATCTCTGGCCTGTGCCCCAGCTCTTGTATGCATAAATAAATAAATCTTTAGAAAAAAAAAAATCTTTAGTAATGGTACTTAACTTTGACTAGGTTTTAAATAATGTAGATTTTGCTTTTATTTTCATAATTTTGAAAACATTTTTAAAAATTTAGAAAAATTTATGTAATCCAGTTAAAATCTACCACGAGGAATTTATTTTAAAAATATTTTATTTATATTTAACTGAGGTAACATCGGTGTATCCCCATCAGGTATTGCCACCATAGTGCATTGACCATCAACTCACACCCTCACAGAACACTGTGCCTCCCTTGCTCCCTGTTTTTATTTAAACTTTCAAAAATTATTTTAATGAAGTACAGTTATTTTACATTGTTTTACCAGGTGTGGTGGACAAAATTCTCCCAACACCAAAGTACCCAGAGTCTCCTACAATAGTTCATTGTGCTACCATGAGAAATTTATATTCCTTCTTTTCTCTATAAAAATATTTTCTTGCAATAAACAGAAACATTTAAACTAATGTGCTGACCTTAAACTCAAAATAGTAGGCACTTAATAATTGTTGTGACTGTTTTTGATGGCATTTCTACTACTGAAAATGCTTTCAAATTCACAAGTATGGTTCTGAATTTCTGTGACTAAGTAGATAAATGATATCCTCAAACATGTTTTTATTTATTTTTAAAGTTTTTTTAAGATTTTATTTATTGTGGACCCATTTCTCACCACCATTTCACCAGTTCATCATCACCTCAGTCCCTTGTGCTCTTGATGTCAAATATATATAAATAAAGGAAAAATATTTAAAAAAATAAAGATTTATTTATGCATACAAGAGTTGGGTTATAGGCCAGAGGCAGAGGGTGAGAGGATTCACCAAAGTTAAAGTGGGGAGCAGAACAAGGCAGATTGACTGAAATACGCTGCTAAAGGGAATAGCAGGCAAGACAGGAGAGGTCTGCTGCACCATGTGGGTCCCTTCCCTGGCCGGGGATCGAACTCACACTGCAGTGGCTGCGGAAGCTCCACAGTGTGGGGTGCTCAACCAGTTGGCCACCAGGGAGGTCCGTTTTTAAAAGAATGTCATAAATTGTCCAACATGGTTCTAATCTACTCCCTGTTCAAATCTTGACACAGCTCCACCAGTCTTCTTCACCCATGCCTAATTTTTCTCTTCCTTTTCCTCAAAGATATTTTGCTCTTGGAGTCTCTCTACACTGACTCACTATCTTTCTATGCTTTTTGGATTTCTCTCTCTGTTTCCTAAGATGCTCTTTGCTCATGTGTATATTTTCTATTACGTCTTAGTCTACTTCTTCAGGCAGAGTTAAGTGTTTCTCACCACCAGAAGCCTCAGCTAACCTCTGTTTTGGTGCTATTTTCAAGAACAGTAATTGTTTCTTATTTGTCTTTCTTTACATTTAGTTATGAGCTCCTTGAATAAAGGGCTTTGTCTTGTTCACCTTCCTATTTTTATCACTATCACAATATTGGAGAGGAGAAAGGGAGAGTATCAGGAACAAACATCAATTAAAATGAAAGTAAAGGATGTAAAAGAGAAGACAAGAGGAAAAAGGCACAGTTTAAGATGCATTGGAATTGACAAAACCTGGCAGGTTCATTTAAATTATGTAGATAAGTAGCGGGGACCTTTCTTCACGATGTTCTTTATCTCTAGTCCTAAATAAAAGGATCTGTGAAAGGATATCCCTTAGGTTTCAGGAGCCCTTACAAATGATAATTACATAAAGATGTATAAGACATTTGATTCTGAATTTGTAGATAGCTGTATTTAAGGGGTACAGGATGAAAATTTTGACCTAACAGAAGCACACACTATTGTTAGGTGTCCCAGTTTTACCTGGATGAGTTGTATGAGATAAGAAACCAGGAAGGGTTGCACAGTTAAGTCCTAAAAAATAGTCCCACTTGGATCAGAAAGTCACCATTGTTTAATGATTCTTTAAATTGGAAAGACTTGAAAGTACTAAACATGAGAATGATGTCTCATTTAAAAGAAGGGAAATAATATTCCACTATATGAGATGCCTCAAGTTGAGATGTTTCTCTTTTAAAAGTTTCTGTTATTATCAAACATTGCATATTGTAGATACATTTGGTCCTTAGGAGAAACAGCAAGTTTTGATATGTGTTTGCATTAAGTGCATCTGTAAGCTCTTGTCTTTTCGATCAATCATTTCAAAAAATGGCATTAAACTGTGTCTTTGTTATTGTGACCACACTGGATTAGATTTTCCAAACAGAACTGTCCTACTTATTTTGTTATAAATAATTTCTTTTATCTCCTTTTAACATTTTGAGTTGAGACCAAACACTCAGCTTACTGAGAGGCTACTTCTACTCGGCAAAGATGACTTACTTGCTTTACCCCAATATACTCTGTCTTAAAAATAAAGAAACTCTTAAAATTTTCATTTTGAGATAATTCCCAAAAGTCAAATAGTTTATTAAAATTTGCAAAAATAGAACAAAGGATTTGCAAACACCCTTTATCCAAATTCCCTAAATGTGAACATCTTTCATAATCATTATACAATAATCAGAGTTCAGGAAATTAACATTAATACAATACTATTGTCTAATCTACTGACTCTATTTAAATTTCACTAATTGTTCCATTAATGAATACTTTCTCAATCAGGATTCAAATCAGGATCACACATTGTATTTAGTTTTATTTAGTCTCTTTAGTCTCATTTAATCTGGACTGATTCCTTAGTATTTCCATAATTTTATAGAATGACTTATGTAAATTCACACTGTTCATTTTTAAGGGTAGGGATATAATAGTGAATGCTCAATTAACCAGTTAATTGTGAATTAAATGGGGTGGGGTATATAACGTACTCTGAATTGTGTTGGGCTTAGAGAAGATACTTTTTATGAACTGAATGTTTGTGTCTTTCTAAAATTCCTATGTCAAAATCTAAACTTATCAAGAATGTATTTAATGTGGGACTCTTAAAAGGTGATGAGGTCATGAGGGTGAGCCCTCACGAATGGCACCCCATATAAGACTAGGGAGCTAGCTCACTTTCTGCTTTCGCATGCGAAGATAAAAAGTGAGTGACTTGCAGCCTGGAAGAACCTCTTACCAGAACCTAGTCATGCTGATTCCCTCTGTCTTGGACTTTCAGCCTCCAGAACTATGAGAGATAAATATTGGTTATAAGCTATGTGGTCTTAGGTACTTTGTTGATCCGGTCTGAACTGTTGAAGCAGTACCTAAAATCAACAAGAGTAGTAGTAATCATCAAAACTTCAAGTGACTCTCTACCTAAATTCACCCATTTGCTCTGCAGCATCATCCCCCGACCTACATCCCTGTCCTTGGCAATATTCCTGTAGAAAACATGAGTAGGTGCCTGGGGCTGAAAGGACATCAACCTATTCTTTTTTTTGGAGTTGGATCTGAAAGTGATTCTTCTGTGCCCAGGGGTACCTCCTTCAATAGTTCTTTTGCTTGTTGAGGAAGCAAAATGCTTCCTGTCAGATCTGTGTAAGTCCAACAACAGACTGGATCTCTCCCTTGAGTGTATTCTGCTTAGAACATCTCTAGTAGCAGCTTCTCTTTTGCCTGGTCATTTCTTGAGCTATTCCTCACTTTGACACCTTCTGACTTGCTGTGCATTGAAGTTCTAGTTCTACTTTTACCTGAATATTTCCCAGCCACTCTGACTTGGGAACAGAGTGAAATGAGGGGCCTCCCAGGTGGCGCTATGGGTTAAGCAACGCACAATAAAGCAAAAGGCAGTCACTGCAGCACCAGTTGGATGCCTGCTGTCAGCCACAGAGGTGACCACATGGTCACCTGTCTCGCCCACTGCTCCCCTCAGCAGTGTGTTTCAGTCCATCTGCCTGTTCTGTTCTCCACTCTGTCTCTGGTGAATCTTCTCACTCCCCACACCTCCTGCCTGTACCCCAGTTCTTGTATGCATAAATAAATAAATCTTTAAAAAAAACAAAACCAAAAAACACCTCAAATGAACATGGGGCCAGGTAGCTGGACCATGTGGTAAGGGAGCAGAGGGGGATGGCGTCAAGCTGCACAGCATGTATTCTACCTGACAGGAAGGCCGCTACACAGGCAGATGTGTGCTGCTGCTGATTTTCCAAGTGAACGACAAGTGGGGATTTTTACTGGTGAAGCACTATTTTATTCATACAAGAGAGAGAGTGAAGCAGAGGATCTCACTGAGGTTACAGAACCAGACAGCAAATGCTCAAGACTTGAATGTATTCTAAATCGACATTAATATTTAGTCTTTTTCCCTTTGTGCTTATTACAGTGACTGGCACTGAAAACTATCAGTAGTCGCGATGAAGGTATGAAGGATCAATCTCATGAATTAAAGATTTCCTGATTTTTCACTGGAGAGCAACAAGAGTGCCTTTACTGTATTGTGGAATATGGATAAGGTGGATGTGATTCCTTTCAGGGCATTTGAAGGAACACAGTTCCGATCATGAGAAGGTCACGGAGCTGCAGTCAGTTATCTTGGACACAGTTTCTGCATCACATAGAAACTGCCTTTCCCCCTCCACCTCCCCGCCTCACTTGGATTCTGCTTCAGAACCATTAGAAATTCTTCATTTACTCCTTTGCTGCCTATCTTTCTTTTCTGCCCACCCCACCCCACTTTGCCATGCAGATAACCTGAATGTGAATTTCATACTGTGGCCTAAATTTGTGCCTTGGTTTCTTTAGTCTGTCAGATCTTCTTCCGTTTCTAATGGTTTATTTATTTATTTAATAGAACTTCATTTTATTTTTTTTAAATTTAATTATATTTGACATCATTTGTATTCTCCAGGGATTACCAACCATCATTCCACCTGTGCACCATCACCTCAGTCCCTTGTGCTCTTTCTGCCCTCATCCCCGTCTTTGCCCTCCCCTCCTTCCCTCTCTCCCATGGTCCCTTTGGTTTATCTTTGACTTTTTGGTCTTGAGCTTTTTTTATTGCTTTTGGTTATAATTGCCCATTTCCTTCAACTTATTCTTCTTTTTGTTTTTGTTGTTACTCTTTCATATTCCTCTTAATAGTGAAGCCATCAATATTTTTCTCTTGCCTTCTGACTTGTTTCACTGAGTATAATTCCGTCTAGCTCCATCCATGTTTCTATAAATGGCCCTAGTTTGTCATTTTTGATTGCTGAATAATATTCCATTGTATAAACGTACCGCATCTTCTTGATCCAGTCATCTACTTTTGGGCATTTGGGTTGTTTCCAGGTCTTACCAATTACAAGTAGAGCTGCAATAAACATAGGGGTACACGTGTACCTTACACAGGTAAGGTACATTAAAAAAACCACCACCAACAAATGCTGGCGAGGATGTAGAGAAAAAGGAACCCTAGTACACTGCTGGTGGGAATGCAAGTTAATCCAACCAGTATGGAAGGCCGTATGGAGGTTCCTCAGTCTACTAGAAATGGAACTACCATATGATCTGGCAATCCCACTCCTAGGAATCTACCCAAAGGACACATTTCTAATGGTTTAATGAAAGTTCAAATAAAGGGAGCATCAAATGAAGTTTTTTGGAGTGTATGGGATGGGAGATTGTTGGAGACGAGATTCAAGATCAAATTTGGTTTACCACAGGAGATGAAGAACTGAGTAGGTGAGGCTGCAAATACATGCATTTTAGCAAAGCGTTAACACCACATTTTTTATATCTTTATACTTCCAGGTAGCCTTTGCTCCCGACTCTCCTTATAAGTGGGTGAGCATAAGGATTCACAGCAAGGAGCAGCCTTGAACTGTACAGTTGGAAGATTGGACCCTGAGAAAAAAAATTCTCTTAAACACTTCTGACTTTCTGAACACAAAACAACCCCAAACAGGTGCTTACACCAAGGTTTGCTTAACTTGCAAAGACAAAATGAGGGAATCTGCAGGTGAAAAGGCATTCTAATTCCAGGCTTGTAAAGTCCCATTCAGAAACTAAGAAGAGCAGCTAAGCACAGCCCATAACTGGTCAGTGCACCCTTCTCAGTAGGCTGGGTGGCTATGAGACTCAGGGGATGAGGTTTGTTTGCTTTTTAAAGCAGATAAGTCTGTTTATTTTGAAAGTAGATCATTTATGAATTATTATTTTTTTTACCTTATTTTAAGTATTAAATATGTCAACCACACACCTCGTGGTTTTGCGATGAAATCCACAATGTCAGCTGACAGTTTAAGGAATTGACTTTGTAGGAGAAAGGCAATCTTACAAGACTGGGTTTATCTTCTGAACCCCATCATCTCCATCTCTGGGTGTTTGGGTGTGGTCTCTCCCCTCAGGAAGGTGGGGCAAAGATAGTCCACTGAAGCGGGCTTGTTCAGGCAATCCAGATAGAGATCCTGGGATTGCCTTTGGCAATTGGACTTAGCAAACCACGATTCCCCATTTATAGATGTAGAAATAGGCCAGAGGAATTCAGTGATTTCTCCAAGTCACACACGATTCCAGGACCTACTTTCATTACCATTCTGCTCTTTCATATTGCTAGGAAGGAGGTCTTAGGAAGGAAGGGAAGTCCTCTACTCTGTTCTCTGTGCCCCACTACGCATGTCTGAGGAGTAAGGAGCCGGCTGATGTCATGAGGCTTTTACCCTTCTCCCTTCATTGTTGTGACCGTAGCTGAGTTGGAAGCTTTAAAAGTCCTTGTGAGCCATCTCCTTTGGTGGCTGTGACACTGCTTTTCCTAGGACCCACAGTGGGAAATGAGCACCCCAGTTAGAGATAACTCCCACATTTAAAAAATTTAAAATGCTTTATAACCACTGGCAATGGTTCAAGATAAAGCTATATATAGAAATTTTTTAGGATCTCATGTGTAAAAACATCAAGAATAAAACAGGAGCTGTTTCTTTAATTCTTATTCTACCATTTTTAAGAAACATTTTAATATTCCATTCAACTCTTTCTTCCCTTTCTCCTCTTTCTCTCTTGCTAGTTCTGAAAAATAAGTGCAGCCATAAATATGCAGGCTGTAGAAAGCTGACTTTTTCTATATCTAATAAAAACCTTGGGGAGTAATTGAAATAACTTGGTGTGGGTAGTCAGGTTACAGGCTGCATAATCTCAAAAGAAAATCCATGTGAGAAAAGCAACATAAAATAGGAAAAGGGGCTGGTGGAGAAAATCAGAACATTAAATAATGAGTAACTATGAGAAACTGAAAAAAAAATCTTTTCAGAATTGCATCTTCAGAAAAATAGTCAGGAAGCATCTTCAAAGAGGTTATATTAGACAACTTTTTTTCCCCTTGCATTTATAAGGATTGAAAATTAAAGAAAAGGAAGGAAATAATTCTTCTCCTACCCTCTGGTATTTATTCATCAGACAAAAATCTGAGAGAAGCTGCAGGTTTCGATCAAATTTTGACATGGATGGTTTTTCTTGATTTCTCTCTCCTCCCATTGCCTTTCCCTTTTCATCTTCCCAATATGAATTGTAAAGGAATGCTGTCAAGATAGTACCACAAAAGGAGAAATATCTACTCTGAATTGTACTCAGTACTTATTGGACTATCTTACTTTGGCCTTTTTGATTTTATAAAATATCACTCTTTTATTCATCGTGGGTAGAAAAGTGATGTTGAATTGACATGTCTGGGTCTTGAGAGAGAGAGAGAGAGAGAGAGAGAGAGAGAGAGAGAGAGAGAGAGAGAGAAATGCTGATGCTGTAGGAACAGAGAGAGCCTCAGCCTGTGCTTCTGCTGTAATCCTGTTTTTGCCACCTGACCTGCTACCTTGGTTATGAAACTGTGGATAAGCCCTTCACTATTTCCACACTGTCTTTCCAGGCTTTGCTTAAAAGGTTATTATTTCTATGTAAAAACAAAATCTGGGAAACCGAAAAGCAAAAGAAAGAAAAAGAAATCACCCATACTTTTGAAGCATAGTGTATTTTTCTACCATTTTGGGGTACATTTCGTTTTTTTTCTTTCATCTTTTAAAATAGAACAGGTTGACCTATACTCTCTATCCACTTCTACGGACTGATTTTTCTTGTGGCAGTGCTCTTTCTTTCTAATTTAAAAAATTAACTTCAGACTATCATTTTCTAGAATGATTTTCTGTAGCATTCTGTGTAACATTCTTGTTCTTTGTTTTTTTATACCTTACATCAATAGAGAGCTATTGAAAATTTGGGGGCCATGTGTCTCCCTAAAAAGAGTAGGTTCAATAAAGTGATGTTCACTTTGTAACTATGAAAACTTATAGCCAGGTTCAGTGATAACCCCCACCAATCTGTTGGATGCGTTCATAGGCGGAGAAGTAAGGCCCATCTCTTCCTGTAGATCAGCTTAACCATAGACTCAACTATCTTTGTTGGTGTCTCAGTGGAGTGAGACAAGGTTGGTGTGAATTCAGTTCTGCAACTTACTATCTCTGTGATTCCTGACATAGTTCTTAATCTCTCAATGCCCCTGTACCTCTGTGAATATCATAATGTCTCAATTCTGAGAAATGGATTTTAACACATCTGATATTGGATTGAGTGTTGCAATCAACATGTACATTGTAATTTTTTCCTTCTGTTTTCCTCCCTCTACACTCCCCAGAGTTATTATAATCAGTGGTATCTTAGAACTGAAGAAATATAATAATATTTGCCTTACAGTTCTTTGAAAAGATAGGCTAAAATATTTTACAAAAAGTTATACTAGCACTGGTTAGTGATAAGAAAATGGCAGCTATTATTTTATTAGTTACAAAAACCTGTATTGTTCTTAGAATAATAGCATATTTTGTATAGAATATTTGTTTTAAAAAATACATTATTTATAGGTCATACATTTAAACATGTAATGCTTGAAAATTTCCTAACATTCCTGTTAGAGATGGCACAGAGATGGTAAATAGGTTTAACTTTATGAGCTAAGTGTGATCTGCTGATGATGATTGCCAGACATGTTACGTTACAAGAGCTGAGGTGGAAACTAAGTGTAGCAGAAATGATTGCCAGGGTTGATTAATAATATCTTTTTCCATCTAAAGAATCTAGGGAAACTGAGAGGCAACACGTACACACACACATTTTTTTTTTGTTTAAACCAAGCTCAGGGCCTCCCTGGTGTTGCAAGGGGTTAAGGTGCAGCACTATAAAGTTATCTGTAGCCACTGCACCACTGTGGCACAAGTTTGATCCCCAGCCAGGGAGGGGATCCACATGGCGCAGCAGACCTCTCCCGTCTCCCCACTGCTCCCTTCAGCAGTGCATTTCAGTACATCTGCCTGTTCTGCTCCCCACTCTGCTTCTGGTGAATCCTATTCACACCCCCCATCTCTGACCAACACCCCAGTTCTTGTATGCATAAATAAGTAAATCTTAAACAACAACAACAACAACACCACGCCCAGTTGAAATGTGAAACTGAAGTCTCTGCAACCACCTCGCACTTGCTCAGTCCTTGTTCTGCTAGTGCTTAGGTCTTGCCTCCTGAGCCTTGAATACCCTGTATTTTGATCTTTCTAAAGCTCTGTTATTGGATGACTGAGCTGATCTCTTGGTCTATTCTTTTTTTTGTGTTTTTTTTAAAAAAGATTTATTTATTTATGTATATAAGAGCTGGGGTATAGGCCAGAGTCGTGGAGGTAAGAAGATTCACCAGAGACAGAATGGGGAGCAGAACAGGCAGATCTACTAAAATACACTGCTGAGGGGAGCAGTGGACAAGGCAGGAGAGGTCTGCTGCGCCTTGTGGGTCCCCTCCCTGGCCGGCCCTGGCTGGCCGGGGATCTAACTGGCACTGCTGTGCCATGGATGCCTGTGCTGCAGAGGCTTCACAGTGTGGCACTCAACCTGCTGCATCACCAGGGAGGGCCCCCTTTGGACTATTCTTGACTGTGTCTTGTTCCAGTTTTCCTTTGTTGCGAGTAAAAAGTTCAAACAAAGGTATTCTCAGAGAGGGTAATGTTATTGGAAAGGGAGATTGCTTATTTTACTCTGTGGTTCTCATTATCTAATTCTCAGTTTTTATGGTATTTATGAAATAAAATTAAGCTTAAGGCAGGTTGGTGAAGTTGTAAATGGAAAGCTACATACCATTTTTTGAAATGTTCTGGTAGTCTCTGTGATTGCAGTGGTTTCTTTTCCGTAACTGCAGGTAAATAGAGTTTTTAATTCTGAAACAAATATGTATGTGCATTTGTTAATGTCAGTGCATTCACATGATGGATTTCAGACATACTTTTTTTAAAAAGACATATTTTTATTACAATTTAAAAAAACATGGTAAAAATGAACTCAGAAAGTCAAATGTCTGCAGACATGTTTTCTCTAAACTGTCAAGCATTACTGAGTTGTTATATGAAATAGTCGAGTAAGATGATATACATCAATATGGTAAGTCCAAACTGTTTCTCTTTTGACAAAGACTTCCTTCTTAATCTTTTAATAAAAAACTATTGTAAACCTCTTAAGCAACTAGTTGTCTTCACAAATTCTATTATTTTGGCCTGAACATCTTCTCTTTCTTCTTTCTATTGCCATGAAGTGGTGGCAGACTCTTTGTCCATTGTAATGGAAGTTTGTGTAGGACCAAGTCTTCTAGAAGGATGTCTGCATCTCCTGACTTCCTGTGCAGTTTCAAGTGGTCACTTTGCTAAGTTCTGGACAATGAGATAAAGTAGAAATATCCAATGGCAATTTTGGGGAAATGTTTCTTGGGAAACAATTGGCAGGTGACCCTTGTTCCTTCATTCTCTTTCTGTAATGCTGTCCAGAACAGGAATGCTACCATCTTGCATTATTGGGAGAAGTACTACATGGCAAAGACAGGGGTGTGCACAGGAAGGCCTCTGGATCCCTGAGGACCAGTGGACTGGAGCTTCTGTGCCAGAGCTGGACTGTACATCTCTGAACTTCCATACATTATATTATTTAAACCACCGTACATTGAGTCTCTCTGTTACTGTACTTGAATCTCATATTAATGGACACAGAGTGTAGCAACACATTTAAAACCAGTATCTCAACCTGTAATTGCTCAAATTTTAAGTAATTGTCTTAACTCTTTGTCTTGTCTTTGATTTTCTATCTTAATTTGCCAAGTTTAACTTAATTAAAAGTTAAGTTATCTATGCCTTCAGAGGCTTCCTAAAATCATTTTGATATAGGAACAGGCAAAAACTAATGAATAATAAACTCAGAAGCATTAAATAACCCCTCAAAGTTATTACATCTTCTTTTCATTATAATGACCATATGTTGCAAAACCTTATGGAAATCACCTTTAAATTTAGAAGATACTTGGATAAGTATCACTCATACTAGAGTGCTTGCCAACTGCTTCAGTTCCTCAGAAAGGTGTGTGTATGTATCAGGTTCGGACATTTGCCCTGCACTGAAAGTGGTACTCTTAATAGAAAACCAAGATGTTTGAATAATATTTTAAGTATGAAATATTTTCTTTGTGTAGGGTTTTGAGTTGCATGATTTTCTCTACTTTTTAAAATTAAAGTTGTCCATGCATAGAGTATAAATAAAAATCAAATCAAATGCCATTACTTGAGGGATGTTGTTAGAGCCCTATTATGTTCTAGGCACTGTCCTTGGTACCCGAGACATGTAGTCAATGGAAAAGGCAAAGACTCTTGCGCTTGTGCTACTGACATTCTAGCAGAAAAAATATGATATGTATTTGGTAAGCAAATTATGGAGAATGATATGTCAAAAATGATAAAAAAAATTGGAGGCAGGGTGACCAGAATTAAATCATCAGAGCAAGCCTCACTGAAAAGTGAATTTGAGCTCTGAGCCTGATATTTCCAAATAGTCTAAGTATTTATGTCTATAAGACTTGTGATAAGCAGCAATTCTGCATTCTTTTTCCCTCCTTATTTCTACATCACCAGAGGCAACTAATTTAACTTTAATTGGCTGAGTCAGTATTTTATTCCTAAGTAACATTCTTTCAAGGTTACTTCTTGATTTTTAGTCTTTTGCATTTATCTATGCATTTCCCATTTTCGAGGGGAAGATTTAGTAATTCACAATTCAAAAAAACTATGGTTGCTTTTGCTTTCCTTCACAACTCTTTTACTTCCCAGGAGCTAATGGCTGTCTTTTATCTCTGTGCTTAATTTTCTAAGCATTTTTCATTAGTTTGCCCTCAAACCATTTACAATTGTTTGATCTCCTTTCAGTATGCTCCCATCATACAATTTATTAGTTTTGTCTTGTAGAAATCCCTCCTGGAGACTGTTGATTTACTTTTAAAAAATTATGTTTATTGAGGTACATATATTTGCAATACTTTGTATCTTTTAGGTGTATAGGTTTACGCCTCTACAAATGTATATTATCATACCAACCTTACCACCAAAACACCAGTAATTCTCTACCACAATCCATGAACCCTATTCCCATTTTGTGCCCACCCACCTCCCCTCTGGTAGCCTAAATTCTATGGTAAGATTTCAAAGGTTTGTTTTTGTCTGTCCTTTTGCTTTATTTCTATGTAGTAGACACATGACAGAAAACATCTAGTATTTGTTTTCCTCCTTTTGATTAATTTTTCTCAACATAATCACCTCCAGCTCCATTCATATTGTTGCAAATGGCAGGATTATGTTTATAGATGAGTAGTAGTCCATTGTGTGCATATACCACATCTTAATTCACTTGACTGTCATTGAAGATTCTGTTTTTGTCCCCCATAACTTATTGTTTACAGTGCCTCAATGAACATTGGAGTTCATGTATCTTTTCAAATTGTTAGTGTTTTTGCATTCTTATGACACATAACTTAGGGAGAGATGGCTGGATCATATGGTAGATCTACTTTAAATGTTCAGAGAAACTTCCATACCATTCTCTCTAGGGCCTACACCAATCCACATTCCCACCCACAGTGCACAAGGGTTCCTTTTTCTCCACACCCTTACCAACTCTCACTTCTAGTTTTTCTGATATGTGCCATTCTCACAAGGGTGAATTTGTATCTCATTATGGTGATAAATGATGATGAGCATATTTTTCATATTCCTGTAGACAGTTTGTCTATTTCATTTGAAGAAGTATCTCTTTAGATCTGCTCATTTATTGATTGGTTTGTTTTCTTATTATTAAGTTGTATATATTTTATTTGGAGACTTTGAGGACTAGCAATTAACCAGATATATGATATGAAGAATTTCTTCCCATGTGGTGTCTTTTTGTTTTAATGCTAGCTTTTCTTCCCCCATACAGAAACATTTTAATTTGATATAGTTGCCTATGTTTATTTTATCTTTAGTTTCCCTTGCCATTGCAGTTGAGTTCCCAAAAACATCCCTAAAGTCAATTTCCATCCCCTTCCCCGAAGCCAATATTGTGGAACATTTTGTCTATGTTGCCTTTGTGTATTTTTTGATTTCAGGTCTTACATCCCAGTCTTTGACCCATGATTAATTTTTATGCATAGTGTGAAATAGTGGTCTAATCTCATTCTTTTGCTTATGGGTGTCCAATTTTCTCAAAACTATTTGTTGAAAAAAATTCTTTTATTCTTGATTGCTGGTGGTGGAGGGTGGGCCCAAAATACAGCATACACCATAAGTATAAATATAAGTAGGATTAATAGGACTTGTTAAAGAAAGCTTCAAATGGAGAACTATAACCTTCTCTTATTGTCTGAGCACTCACTGTCTCATTTAAAGTATCTTGATGTAGAGTTAGTCTTGATATATCCAGGATAGGAAACTTGCTTGGAAGCTAATATCCTAAATATTTTTACAGAAAGGAGGCTTTGGGATTTGTAAGTTACTATGTGCTGCTACTACTCTTACTACTGCTACTACTAGATTTCTGGTATAGACAAGTGTTTTGTGAAAAAAGAGGAACCAGAGATATGATTAATAATATTCTTAATAAATTACCAACAGGAGGGAGGAATTGTCCTCCAGAATCTCAGGATTTGGCTCTTGTTGACTGATGGGGCACGTTAAAGTGGTTTCATTATTTTTGATACCCCCTACCCTGAAACCTTCTCTGATCTGTGACCTCCCTGATCAGTGCTGTATAGTGGAAGTGAAACTATAACATTTGTGGCTTGACTTAAAAAAATGCTCAGTAACTTTGTCCTCTTGGAATGCTAGAGACATTATGTAAAAATGCCCTATAATGGCAGCAACCGAGATGTCCTTCAGTAGGTGGATGGATAAATAAACTGTGGTACATACTTACAATGGAGTATTATTGTTCAGCAATAAAAAGAAGTGAGCTCTTAAGCCATGAAAAGACATAAAGGAAACTTAATAACATATTGTTAAATGAAAAAAGCCAATCTGAAAAGCCTACATAATATGTGATTATGGAAAAGACAAACCAATGGAGATAGTACAAAGATTAGTGGTTGCCAGAGATTTGGAGAGATGAATAGTATAAGGTTAATAGGTAGAACATAGAGATTTCCTAGGGCAGTGAAACTAATCTATATTATTCATTGAAGTGGATATATATCAGTTATACTAAAATCCCATAGAAGGTACAACACAAAGAGTGAATCATAATGTAAACTATGGCCTTTAGTTAAGAATAATGTATCAGCATTGGATTTTCGTTTGTAACAAAGTGCTAGAATTTTGCATATGTTACAATAGGGAAAATTGAGAAGGAAATGAGGGAGCATCTTAGAAAGCTCTTCACTTTCTGCTCATTTTTTTTGTAAACCTAAAACTGTTCAAAAATTAAGATCTAGCAATTAATTTTTTAAAAGGAAATGAAGTGGGGCCCAGCTAAACTTAATGTTCTAGATGACTCTTTCCAGGTAGCAGTCATGTAAATGGAGGCATCTTGGACCTTCCAGTCCAGTCCAACCATTGAGGAATTGTCATTGGGTAACCATGGCAATGTCATTGGGAAAACAGTTGGCTAGTCAAGCTCTGCCTGAATCCCTGGCTTCCTCAAATTGTGAGATATAGTAAAAATGGCATTGTTTTAAGCTACTGAAATTTGGAGTACTTTATTACAAAACAATGAGGTAACCAGAACTGATAATAATGGAATGCTAGGTTAAAGTCATTTCCTCCTAGATTTTTGGAAGAATGGATCCATTGACTCCTAACCTCCCACTGTTGTCTGAAGTTGTTCTCTATGTTGATCCTTTGAGAGCCTGTCATGGTATCTTGTTCCAAGTGTTTTGAAATGTTATGAATGCAGGCTTGTTGTGCCTATATTTTCAGTCATAATGTCAGGTAGCTGATGGATGCTTTCAACCTGGAAATTCATGCCACTGATTCCTGAAATATTCTTGAATTGCTTCTTTGGTGATTTTCTCTTTTCTTTTTTCATAGAATTCCTGTTATTTGGATATTGGGTCATTTGGACGGTCTTTTAATTTTCCTAATTTTTCTGTCTTATTTCCATTACTTTGTTCTTTTGCTCTATTTTTTTGGATACTGTCCTCAAACTTCGTCTTTCAATCCTTTTTTATAAAAATTATCTTATGTCACTAGTGTAATTACCAACTGATCTTTTTGTTCTTTGAATATTTCTTTAATTTTAGGTTAATAGTCTTGTTTCATGAATGTAACATTTTTCTCATTTTTTTAAAGATATTAATTTTAGTTATTTTTATAAATAAGATAGTACTTAGAAATATCTCTCTGTTTTTGTGTTTCACATTTGGGGTGTCCCTGAGATGCTTGATGACCCCAGATTGTTTGTTGGTTCCTACTCAAAAGTGGAAACTGATTGAAAATTAAAAGTGTGATTGGAAATTGCCTTTTACAGGGCACCCCAGCTGTCAGTGCCTTTAAGATCTCATCTTGAGGTGTGCAGATTCCCTGTGGAGAGATCACCAAATGGGCTGTCGGCTTGATAGGGCTGGTATCAGTTTGTCCTCAGCATTCAGCATGAATGTGTTTCAGTAGGGTGCTCCTCGTACTTACGTCTAGTGTCTGATGGTTACCTGGTTTTTAGTTTCTCCAGAGAATAAACCTTTAGTCTAATGCCATGGGTGGGCATGGGGTGGGAAGGTAGTTACCCAACTGTGCAGAGTTGGAAAGGGACCTGAGGATCTCTTTAGCAATATTTCAACCAGTTGTGTTTTTAGCCTTTTTTCCATTTCTAGAACTACTTTCTGTTAACAACAGAGCTAAGTCTTTTGGGGGTTCTGCAGCATAAATAATGCTTCTCTACATTATCAGTTTAGAATGCCGCTTTCCACAGTGAACTAAGTCAGTTACCACTGTTCTTTTACTTTATGACTTCCATCATTTTGGCTGTTGGCTCTTTCTGTTCTCTTTGTCCTTGTGGATAAATTCGTTTACTATCATGTTAGTAAGGTTTCTCAAGGGAAAAAAGCAAATACTTTGTTCAATCTGCTAACTCACCCAAAGCCTGAAATGAATACTTTATAAAACTGCATCATTTATGCCCTCTGCCTTGACTATTTTATTATATTTTGAAAACGCAGATGGGAAATGGACATTAGATTTCAGTTCAATATTAAAATAATTTCATGGTCAATAAAGAGGGGTTATGTTCCTTTGGGAATGTAATTGCTACCAACATTTAGCCATCAATGCATTTTTGATAGTTCTAAAAATGGAATTTATGTATCATATTATTGTTTTGCTGTGGCTTTCTCATGGAGGGTGAATAATATAGATATTGATACTATAGATACAGTTAGTTGTACCTATCATTACAAAATATAGAAATCTTTACCAATAGATAAATAGTTCCATTAATATTTCTGACCAAAGGTAACATCTAGAATTTTGAGATTAATGCTTTTCACTAAGCACTAGAAAGCATGTCACATAAGCAAAGATATTCTTGTTTCATCCCCACACTCAAATACATAATCTCTTTTATACATTCTAGGATTTAATTTGTCATGAATTGCTTAGAAATCCTGAGAAGAAAGAGTTCTCAATACATTATTTTGAGAAGCCTGTAATATAATATTTGAGATGTCTTCAAATCAAGAAGATTGCTGGATAGAAGTTTACTTATATACAGCGTGAGCTGAACTTGGACTGATAACGCAAATTGAGAATAATATGCACAGTAAGGTGAACTGTGATGGTCATTCTGAATCTCCCATCTCTTTCTCTCCTAACTCTACTTGGACTTAATTTTCTAGTGTTATCTTTTGCTTCTCCTCTTTTCTTTTGTTGCAGATCAAAACCCAGTCAAATGGTTTAGTAGAAGAGGCCAGGGCTTCAATTCTGTAATCGAGTGTGTGTGAAAGTACTCTTTCTCATAGCTCCCAAAGCCCAAGGTACTGGTGTCAACACCAGGAGGTAGGTTCAAAGGGCACCATATGAAAGGCCCAATTTTACTAGTTCCATCTACTGGAAGACCCAGGAAGTACATGTGTTTCATGGGAGGACAGTGGTCAGATTTGGAGTTCTAGCACTAAAATTCAATTATATGGTGAAGGATGAAATTAGACTTTCAGTGGTATACATAATGTAGTATATACAGATGTTGAATTATAATGATATACAACTAAAGCCCATATGGTGCTCTAACCCAATGTTCAGTAAAAATTTAAAAAACTTTTTATTATACACCACAGGAAATTAATGTATCTAAGAATAACATGTTCTATATGCTCTTATTTTATAAATGAAAAGTTATGAAAATAATATTTGTCTATAAAATATTTACATATTAGATAATGTGCATATTTTTAATCCATTTATCTACCTATTTTGTTTTTATTTATAATAGCTTTTTAAATTAAGGTACACTGGTTTATAAAACTATATATGATTCAGAAATATACACTCCTATGCCTTCAGATATATATGTTACCACACTATACTCATCACCAAGGCACCACGGTCCCCACCATAGTCCATTAGGCACCCTTCTTTGCTTTCCACTTCCCCTGACCCCATAGGTAGCATCAGTTTTATAGCACATTTCTAGGACTTGATTTAAGTTGGGTTTTGTCTGATTTTGCTTTGTTTCTCTATATTCACATAGAAGCAATATCATCTGGCATTTGTCTTTCTTCTCTGACTTACATAGATATTTTAAAAAATATATTCTAAAGGTTAAAAAATACACAGTAAACTAGGGCCTCCCTGGTGGCGCAGTGGGTTAAGCAACGCACTATGAAGCAAACCGCAGCCACTGCAGCACGAGTTCGATCCCTGCTGCCGGCCAGGG
>JAGFMF010011718.1:8788-71883 GCA_019455555.1 Galemys pyrenaicus | reverse complement strand
TGAATGTTTTGTAGAATTCATTTGTAAAGCCGTCTGGACCTGGACTTTTATTTTTGGGAAGGGCTTTGATGACCATTTCAATTTCACTACTTGTAATTGGGCTGTTTATCTTTTCAATCTCTTGATTCTACCAGAAGAGGACCTCTATCATATGCTAATCTCTTTTTATTATTTTGTATACACTTCATAACTTTTTTCATTTACAGAGATTGGCCTAGCATAGTTTATCTGCAGGTAAAACTTACATGACAGTATCTAAGGTAGTTTAGCAGTAACTACTGTTAAGAGGTCCATACTGAATAATTATACACAGGGAGTCATACTGCCTATATTCCTGCTTAATGGGAGAATCCATTGCAACTCAGATTCCTGATAGAGAATTTCCTTTTCTATTAAAAGGGGTAGAGTATATTCTTCCCCATTCCACTTGAGTGGCAGAGATTATAGGTACAATACACAAGAGACAAAAGAGCACCCACAGAGGGCTAGTTAGATAATTTGATGCTCCCATGCCCATTCCACAAACCTATTCAGAGCAAAGCTACTTCAGGGTAGTTGAATGACCAACTGTGATGTGTACCTCCTTAGAAAAGCAACAGATAAGGACAACACTGAGTGCTGATATGGAATCACATATGTGGATTAGGAGTTTTTGTAAACAACAATATGATACTTAATACAAAAGGTGCTGAGTCAACACAGACTAGCTCAGGAGATAGATAATTTTCACGTAGTCATACACATTGTCAGGTTCTCCGCACAGTTCTTAGAAGAATTATAAATTTTTTATGCCTGAAACCTCATGTATTTTCCTTTTCCTTTTATCAGACTGTTATTCTTCCAAGGAAGCTTTGTCTGCCTACTGGGCTCTAATAGATGATGGGTGGAAACTGTTAAAGGATTGATAAATGAGGAAATCTTTAGTGTGAAGACAGGACATATGGAGAAAGGAAGAGAGACTCACCCTCTGTCTCCCCACCCCCGACAAAAATTAAAACCGAGCAGAGTCTGTTTGGGAGCAAGAGCTCAATTTTAGTAGTTTTGGGGAAAATTTGATCCAGAGATGTGGAGTGAATGTGAATGTGAGCTGGAAATGGAAACATATGAGGAAATAAGATTGATCAATTTTATTGGCCACATCGAATGGATTACTCTTTCATTCTTTGAGTGACTTAGGTAAAGATTTGGACTGCTTGTAAATTAATTTTAAACATTGAACTGCTATTCCCTCCCTAGCAACTTCATAAGATTTAGGTGAAAATGTTATTGTGTTTTATATTGTTCATATGTGATTTTAGGTGTCCATTCAAAACACACTAAGCTGTGGTCATTTTTAATTTGTAACTCATTTTCTTGCTATTATTATAAAGGCTTTAATGTAGAGAAACTTCCAGATATTTTTATAAATAGATAGCTATATTGAGTGGAGGGCACTTAAATATTATTGTCTCAATTCCAGTATTGACATTGGAGAGGTAAACAAGACTCTTTCTTCCAGAAAGCTGTTTTAGCTGGGTTAGCTCTGGATACTTTCCAGGCAACAAAGACAATGGCAATGGCAATAGCAACAGAGGCAAGAGATGTTGAGGGGGACCAGGAGGCCCCAGACTACAGAGTGTATGGGGACCCTAGGAAGGGACAACAGGCACAGGATCGACAGCTGCAAACAGTAAACATCACATTTCTACAAAAGGAAGGCCCCTTCATCCTTGGTCACTTTCCCAACTCATAACCTCACTTTCAAACAAAAGAACAATGACTACAAGAAGCTATGCGTCTGCAGGCAGAATAAAAACAGCACATAACAGTTGAGAGTTGTGGGAGATTCCTTGTTCACAAAATTACTCTCTTTGGCATAATATATGTCGACACAAGTTTCTAAGATGCCAGATCTTACCATTTCTTATTAATGTGTGACCTTGGTCAATTCTCACCCTTATTACTTAACCCTCAGACCCCTCAGCTGGAATGCAGAGGGAATTACACCTATTTCACAAAAAGATGAAATGACAAACTTTACACAAGACTACAGTGCTTGCATATAGTAAATGTTTCTCAAGTGTTAGTATTCCTATTGGCTATACTATTAGTGTTATTACACTAATGACAAGGAGTAGCCTACTTTTTTTTTTTACACAATTAAACTTGAAAATCTACCCTAAACTTGAAAACACATCTCTTCTGCTTTCCCCATAGTCACAGATAATTCCTACATAGATATCTTTCCTAGATTACCCTCCACTTCTTTCATTGCCCCAACTTCCTATATCCTTTAGGGTTTGGGCTTCTTGGCTGACACCCAAAAATGAGGTGGTTGTTGATCATTTCCATGAATTCTTTCTCCAATGAAGCCTGTAGCCCTGTATTGAGAGCTCTTTTAGCATGTATGTCTTACATTATTATTTATACATTTGTAATCATCCTCCCTTCTTGATCACAGTTTTCTACAGAGACAGGATAAATCTTATTTACCTTTAGAACATTTGTGCCTGAAAAGGTTGTATTTAGTAAGCATTTAAAAGAGGAATGAATAATGATAATAGTCAAAGGCAATGTCCTTCATTAATGAAAAAAAAAAAAAAAAAAGAGATAGCAAAACTATGGCTGCCCCTACAGCATTCCTGCTCCTTATATTTGGGTAAACCAGCCCCATGCATATTTTCTCTACCCACATTTCAATGCCTTACCTCAGCCTTTCTGATGTTACTATCTGTGTTGCAGAAGCTTTCAGAGCTAAAAATACAGCTCTCTTCTTTTTCACACAGGAGGTCATTAATTTGTTGCATTTTCCTATGCTTTTAACTTTTATGAATATTTGTGAGATGCTGGGGGAAAGAAATTACCTCTTACATTTATGGCTTTCTACAATGTCAAGGGCACTTGCAAATCCTCAGCAACATCACAAGTGTTTCTGTCATGTCTAGGACCTGGGAAGAGTAACTGAACCTAAATCAACACCCCGCCACACAGCAAATTGGATTTGTGTGACACTAAATTTTGTCATGCATTGTCCCTCCTTCAAATCCAGATCATTGGATACTGAATGACACGATTCTTGAGACTTGCCAATTAATCTGAACAGTTATCTTTATAAACATTAATTTCTGAAAGTAAGTAATTAAGAAAGCTTCTTTGTCCTTTGAATCAGAAAAATTCAGTGATTTGTTTGAGTGTTTTCTACCAAAGGTCAACTCTGCCCCTGAAGAGGGATCTGCCCTCCTGCCAGGCAGCTGAGATGTAATTTTCATCACAACTCACTGAAGCAGCTGAGGAGAAAGCAGCATCTTTTGTTCTTTCTTTGCATAGAAATGTTTGAAGGTATGCAACACACTTACCTGCCAGTGGAGTCCAGAAATCCAGTAGTGCCAGAGAGCTGGGGCCAGTTGAGCTCATCAGAAATAGCTGTTGGTAAACTGATGAAGGACTTCTAAAGAAAAAAATATTATTATTTATTACCTAGGAATTGTCCTCTGTCTTTTTCACTTATTCTTTCTAATCTTTCTCTTTATGGGCTCATATGTTTATTGACTTTAACTGTCATCAGAAAATTCCCAAAGATTAGTATCGTTCATGAACTGGCTTCCATTTAGCCTCTGTGAAAAATGTGGACTGCATGGCAGCTTATGTTCATTCCTTATTTGAAAGGACTGCTTCAATGAATGGGCATATTTTTTTCTCTTTTAAATTTGCTGAAAATATCTCCATTTTTTAGTTTAGATAATAAGAAAATTTATTACTGAAATGTAATATGTAAGCTCCCAACATAAATGGATCTCCTGAGTACGGAGCTATGTTCTCAGTCAGTAAGGTACCTCCTTACCTCCTTGGCATCCCTCTCCCCATAAAGAAGAACATATAGCCAACATAATGTATAACTGAAAAGGGTTCATATAGCCACGTACTCCAGTTCAAGGACTCCTGATGTGGAGTGATGACAAAATTGGGATACATTTGGGCACTTTTCTATAAAGTTTGTGACAAATCACAGAAGAAAAATATAGCTAGCTATGTTCCTGCATTGTTCCTTTCATAAATGACCCCTGGGATAAAACCCTCCTCTAGTTTATTTTCTAGAAAGTGTTTATCTAGATTGATATGTTTGGACTATTATTTCATTGCAAGATTTGGCAAGTAAAAATATGGGATGCTTAGTTATATTTGAATTTCAAGAAACAAAATGTGGTATATATATATATATTATTGAATATTATTTATCCTTGAAGAAATAAAGCAGTTCTGTCATATGCTACAACATGAATGAAACTTAAGGGCATTATGCTAAGTGAAATAAGCCAGTGACAAAAAGATAAATGCATATATAAAGTATTCAGAGTTGATAAATTCACAGAAACAGAAAGTACAGAGGGCATTGCCAGGAGTTATGGGAAGGAAAGTGATGCGTGCTGTTTAAAGAGTATAGAATTTCAGTTTTACAGGATGAAAAAGAAAACTACAAGGCAAGGAAGGAACACAAGGGATGTTAGTGGTTGCTAGATGGGAGGACAGAGGTATAGAACAGTTTCTCTCTCACATTCCTTGGGCGAAGCCATCCTGCTGACAACTTGATCTCAGATTACTAGTCTTAAAGGCTGTGAGGCAATGCCTTTGGATTGTGTTACGTACTGTGGTTTCTGGTACTTTGAGATGACAGCCCTAGCAAATTACTACATGCCCTGAATTAGACACCTTGCCTATAGTTCTCGTTATTCAGGGGACCAAGAAAAGAAACTCTTGGTTGATTTACTTCTTAAAGGAAGTCATATAACAATCAAATCTGTTCAAATGGGTCAGTTTTCCTGTGGTGACTTGCACTCTTTTCTCTGCTCTGTGAGCCCCCACTAGTCGTCCTCCCTCAATATTCTCATCCTTTCATAGGTCGGTTCCAATGTCCCCATCCTTCTTAATCCAAGTGTGATTTTCAGAACAGGAGGAATTGCAAGTGGAGGGGGGACCCGGGCAGGATGGCTTCTTGGGATACACATGTGTTAATTATGATTTATCTGCATCAAAGGAACAGAAACAAACAGGCCCAGTGACTCGTGTGCCTCATCACTCAGTTGTATGTGGCACCTGCAACTTTCCGCTCAGAACTTCAGCCCTGTGACTCAGCTACTCTGTTTTGGTTTCCGTTTCTCCTGCCATTATATATCACACATTTTCTCTGTTTCAATCTTATTTGTTTCCTCAGGTGTTTTCTGCTTATCATGTGTGCCAGCTGTAGGATTTGAGAATATTCAATTCTGCTGGCGAATACAAGAAAAATAAACAGAGCAGACAAACTCACAAGATGTGTTAAGCTGAGATAGTGAGTAAGCAAGTGACTTGTGAGAGGTAGGCAGAATTTATGAGCTGTGTTAAGTAAGTTAGCAACCCGTAAAACACGCTAAAAGTTAAAAGAACAATGCAACACTCCCCACACCACTCTCTCACCTATTCCTTCAGTCATTTGCTCAATGACAGCTCTGATTTGGGAAACTGGGTATGGAACTAGGTATCTGAATCTGGGTGGTAAGCCCTCCCTTTCACAGGAAGGACTTAGACAAGAATGCAGCAGACACAGGGAGGTGTGTCTGATGTCCTCTGCAGCCTGGAATGCTAATATAGGGGATATAAACTCTGAATGACTCTGGAAAAGTAGGGAGAAAGGTTTCCTGGGAATCAGGAGGTCTAACATCTATATCTGGATCTACAGATACTGTAAAATTCCATGGCTTGGTTATGGCAGACTAGAAATGGATTCCATGTACCATTCAACCCCCATTCTCAATCAGGGGTGAATGATAAGAGATAAAGTCTTATCTCTCAGTTGGGGAATTATAGATTTTGAAGGAGACAGAGGACAGCTAAGAAAATGGCTTACAACCCTGTTATTGAAATCCAAGCTTCCTTATCTCCTCCAGCTTTCTCCCAGTTGAAAAATGGGTCCTAAATGCTTAGGAAGATTCTAGACTCCTGGCTTTCACTTTAGGAGGCCCCAAACAGTCCTAGTATCATCCCCTTCAGTATTTAAGCTGGAATGGACAGTGGCTGGTGTTGAATCGCAGCTGGAACCAGAGTGGTTTTGTATCTTGTAGCTGGAGCCCCAGAAGGCTTAGGCAGGTCAGCTACATAGGTTTACTTGATTAACTCCATTACTGCAAATATATGTTTTTTTTTGGTTCAACATTTATGACATTTATCTGTTATATGACATTACCTGTTATAGGACACTTACTTATTCATACAAAGTTCTACTAGTTTTAGCAGTACAAAATCAAGGAAGATGTAACTTTACCAGTACCTCAGTTTCAGTAACTTTGATGGCTATAGATTACTACCCAATTTACTTCAACAGGACTGTAGGAAGGATGAAAAGATAGCAAGAGAAGGAGGTAGACAAGTGGAATTCCTAAATTATGTGAAGCATCTTGTTTAAGATGGATTACCTAGTGTGTTTCTGAGAGAATTACTCCAGGTTTAATAGGAGTGAATATTACTGCTAGGTAACAGAGAGATTTTAGCAGGCAAATGGAAATCTCAACATATTTTTTCTTCCATACTAAATTTGGTAGATACAAATGAGAAGTAACGACCATTAATAGCAAATGTTTTATAGACCCAAGTAAAAAGAGAATGTATAAGTCATCTCACATTAAACACTAAAAGCCTTATTCACGCAACATTATACTCAAGATATTTCAAGCATTTAAGGCAGGCAAAATGCAAATTAAGGTCTTCCTCATCAGCTCATGCTTATTCCTCTTGAGCATTTATGTTCTTAGGAAAGTCATCTTAAATGTACCTTAAATGTACATATGTGGAAAGAATATTAACCAAGAGAATTTTTCCAAAATTGTAAAGAACATCAGAAATTCAGTATTTTCAACTATTGCATTGCTTCCACTTTTTTTCTGAGCCTATCAATGACATAATGTGTTTTTATATCATAATTTTTCTGTTTAACATTTTCATTTAACATTACTTGGTGTATGTATGCTCATGCATTGAGAAAGTCTACTGGTTCTTATTTTTAGTGAGTATTTTGCAAATATGATACATTGGATTTGGGACTATTTTTAAGCCCTAGTTTCCACCAGCAACTTATATTTGGATTTCTTAAAGTCATCTTAAGTGACAGAAAAAGAGTTAGGACATCAGTCATACATCCATTTTGTTCTGCCAAACGTCCAGTGATAAGGGGACTCTCCACGGTGACTTTATTTCACTGTCTACATTTGAACCTTCCTCATCCAACAATGCTGTGGGCAATTTGCACACTGTACTTTTGCTTCTAATACTTTAACTGGGTTAGTCTGAAATTGATTATTTTTGAATAATACAAAGTCATGTTGTGTGTGTGGGGGTGCAGCTAAGTATTGCTGCAAAAACATAGGAAAATATTATCAGACATTTAAAAAAAATTATTTTCCAGGAACCAAATTCTCAAAGAAAATAGATTTGGTTGTTTTACCTAAAAAAACACAATAGTCCTTAAATTGGTGTTTTGATAATGGAGAAAGAATCTTAAGTCCGGGTAATAAGAGAATAGAGGTAGGGCTATCCCACATTGGGACCTCCTGTGTCCCAGTCTTACTGGTCAGTCGCTACCTTCTCTGTCTGGCAGGCAGTGTAGGGGTGACCTTCCTCTTGCCCTATGTCTCTGGGCAGTCCCAACTCTAATGCTTCCTGCCTTCTAAGACCACTCAGCCTCTCTACCCTCCTTTTTGCCACCTTAGTGCCTTTTCCTATAGGAATTAAAAATTATGAAATTTGGGGTATTCCTAGACTCTCACACAAACTTTCTTGTTCTGGCCCCATTCCTTTAGGCTTTGATATGTGAATCAATGCTAAAAATGGATATATACGCATTCATGATGTTTGAATATGTTGTTTCTAGATAATTTCTTCAGTTGAAGCCAGAGTGGGTGGAGGAATTAATACTGACCTTTCCTTATGTACGAGGCACTGAGATAGATTGTTAACTTATTCACATATCTCTGTGAGGCAGGGATTGATTTTTCTCCCTCCCTTTTCTCTCCATTCCACACTTTTTTGAGCAACTATTATGTATCAGATACTCTTAAAAAGATAACCCTTAAAAAAGAGCAAGAACAAGTAATTGGGCTTTGTATACATAACAGTAAATTAAATGCATGCCTGTCATCCCAACTGGAGAGTTTGAAAAAGTTCATTTTATGATGCTGTGTCCTATATTTGGTTCTGGCCCATGGAAGATTTCCATATATTCTGTTGGTAGAAGAGTCTTTTATACTGGTAGTGCAGGGCTCAGAAAAACTGGTGGACAGAACTCAGATGGATTTCGGGGGACTTTACAGAGTCTCAGAGTGGGTGACGAGTGGGGCTGGACTTTGAACCCAGTTTCTGGTTCAACTAGGATGAAACAGGATTGGGGCAGGCAGCTTTAGTAGCTCACTTGGATCTGTGTTTTTTTTGTTTTTGTTTTTTTTTGTCTTTTCCTAAGTTTCCAAATATCATGCAATCACAGAGTTACCCATGCTGGGTTTGCAAGTTGTTGAAAATGAGACTTCCTGCTTGCCTCCTTAGGAGATTCTCAGACTCCATTTTGGGTAAAAAGTTCAGCAATCTATAGATAACCTGAGACTGGCAACCATTTTTTCCTTTGATTTCTCTTTCATGGAAGCCATGTCTAGAGTGCAGAATGAGTGGTTTGGTAACAAATATTGAAATTACATGTGACTTTACACAGACTCTACACACTTCTGGCCTGACATGTGGGGGAAGGCAATGCCAGGGAACAAGATAAACTGCTACTCCGGAGGCTTCTTTTCCAGTGGGGCTTGGCAGATGAATTTCTGGGGTAGTGGGGAGGAAGAATATACCACTGTAAACTCAGGTTTAACTATCAGATGACACTGTTCTCTTAAGCTAACACTTTGATATAAGCAACATCCAGAAAGTAATTTAACTATGTGAGTTTGATTAGCAAACTTTAGAATCCTAAGAGCAATGGGATGATTCTCATATTGAGGTCCCTGTGGTTAATAATTTATTAAGAGTGGAAATGCATACACATAGATGAGAGAGAGAAAGAAACAGAGACAGAGAGAGAGAAGGAAAGAGAGAGTCCCCCTCCCCCCCCCAATAACAGCCTGTGCTGGGTCCTCTGCTGACCGTTGTACCAACTGGTTGAAGGTTCCTTCTTTGTGGAGCTCACAAATGCACAAAAACTTCCTAGCAAAGTAAACTTAGAGACTTTCCTTAACCTCTCTCTGCTTCAGTTTCATTATCTCTAAAGTGGACTAATAACAGTGAAGGGCAGTTAGGAAATAGGTATAGGCAGTCAGAAGTCCATTTATAAGCCTGGTTGAGAAATAATTGCAGATGATAGGATGCCAGACTCTTCAATTCAATTAAAATGGAATGTTCAGAATAGTAAAATAATAGCACAATAACAATGGACCAAAGGTGATTTTGGAAAAGTTGGCTGGATAATGTGAAAAAAACTCAGTGGGCCTTGGTAGCCTAGGAGACCCTCTCATACCGAGCCAATTACAAGAGACACAATGTGGAGACACCCAACAGCCAACACTCCACTCTTGCCCACTGTACCTATATAAGCACCTGCTTCTTGTCACCTCAATTGGCTACCCATTCAGAACCCCTCTCTGCTCAGAGATTTCCTGCTTGTCTTCCTACTTGTCAGTAAATCTCTTGTTTTTCAGTATCTTTGGCCTAGACATTGAATTCTTTCCTCAACAAAGACAAGAACAGAAACAGAGCTCTCCTGGGACCATGGGATGCCAGGCCTGCTCCCCAAAACACTCTGATTCATCAGCACCTTTCTCATTGGGTGGTTGAGAATAAAGTTTAGAAAAGGTAGTGCTCAATCAAGTTCAGCTTTAGTGGAGCTAACAGAAAATACAGAGTACTATGTCGGTATGCCAAAGGGTAGCTATTCTACATGTGGGAGCTTGGGAAAAGAATTTTGAAAGAAATGTTGTTTAATGTGAGTTCCTTAAGGTTAGTAAGAGGAAGTTAGGCAGAGGGAGAGGAAAAGAGTTTAAACATTGACAAGGACGTATGCAAAACCCAAAGCTTAATCCATCATTTATGTACATAGAAGAGTGAGAAGGTCCCACCCAAGTAAACAGGCCCCAAACAGAAACTATACCAGTGATCTGCTGCTATGTACTATTACCTTCCGATCTGGCATCTTAAAATACATCGCATACAAGCAGGCCAGGAGAAATCAGTGCTCAGCTGCTGGCATGATGAGAACTCAACGAACATTTCAACTTCAACTGGAGCTAAATAAGTAATTTTCAGGGAAAACTTCGGATATTTCATCTCTGACATTATGCCAATCCAAAAACTAGATGGACAGTAAACATGCAGTCATATAAAGACTACCAGAAATATAACCAATAAATATAAAGAAGACAGAATGGCTGGCAACAATCTTTCATCATTTTGCCTGAATATAGCTTTTATTATTTTTTTTAACCTTGTCAGCTCCTTTTAGTGTCTTCCTTTTCCCTTTTCTATTATTTATTATTGAAGCTCTAACCACATGATTTATTTATTCAATGAATGAGTCAAGGAATGCATTTTTCTAACTGCCCCAGACCAAATGAAAACACATTGTATAGCTGGAGTTTTTCTACCAAATTCAGTTCCTTCCACCATTGTTCCCAGAGTGATTGGAGAACTGAGACCAAATTCATAAAAGAAAACAAACAAATAATAAAATCATAAGGGTTTAAAATGTCCTGCTCTTGTATGAAGATGATCTCAAATCAATTCTTTTGTGGAGCCAGTGAAACAAGTTCTTTCACAAACAGAAAAAAATAACTCCTCTGAAGGCCAGAAACAGAGAGCAAGAGGTTTATATCATGAAAATCATGAAAATGAAGGGAAACCTTCATTTGACTTTGTAAAGGTTTAGCCTGAAGCAGCTGGGCTTCCTTTTCCTGGTGGGACAGGGAGGGGGGGGTTTCTTTTTTGAGAAGTTATATCTAGAATTTGACTCTGAAATGAGTCCAAAGTCCAATTCAGGTTGCAGAGGTGAGAACAGGGCAACAGGTGGGGGGTAGGGGTATGGGGACACCTAATGACTGGGGCTGAGCACGACTCATCTCATTCATGCAAAATGATCTCATTGTCCTTCCCCATTTCCCACTTTATCAGGGCGCTGTCATGAAACCTCATTGCTTTTATTCTTTGAACTTGCACATTACAATACTGGATAGTTTCACTTGTATGTGGAATCTAGAGAAACTGAACAAAGGAACAGACAAAAACAAACTGTAAGACTGACCCTTGAAAGCAAATCTAGATCTGAGACACTCAAGAAGGGTGGAGGAGGGGGAGAGTAGAAAACAGGGGAGGAGGAGAGAATGGAAGAGTGTAGTGGACGACTCTGGGCACTTTGGTGGTGGAAAAACTATGGTGACCACACCTGAGAGGACAAATCCCGTACTGTGCAAAAACAAACAACGGAGTTAAAAAAAAAAAAAAAAAAAAAAAAGAAAGAAATGCCCTGGATTATTGCTGCTGTCTCAGACCAGCATCATCCTTACTTTCCCTACTGTCTTCAGCAGTGTATCCCAGAATCTCATGGGGGAGCTGCTTTAAAACATGAATTCTGTTTGGGTAGGTATTTGTGGAGCCCTAAAAATCTTATTTTTAGTAAAGGCCTAAATGGCTACAGTGATTAGCTAAATTTGAAAAAAGCTGATAAGGAGGCTACTGTAGTATTTTAGGTCACGCTGTACAAGGTCCCACATTTTCCCCAGCCCTAACTCTGCCACCCTCTCAACCACCCTCCCAACCTCAGACTCCAGGTCCTATCTTAAGCCCTTCCTCCAACTCTACTATCTTTATTGATAAACTGTTACTCACTGGTTAGCTAAATCCTGACATCCTCTCAGGCGTTCCTTGTCTACCTGCCTTCCTCTGTAATGTGCCACCCCCTACACCCCAGCTCTTGCCACACTCTGTGCGTGCTTAGTTAATTGATCTAAAGCATGAGCACTAGAGCCATATTGGAGTCAATCTTGACCCTAGGCATTTGGGCCAGGCCAGGCTGAGTGATGCCCAATGTGTGCATGGAGGGAATTGGACAATCGGTATCTAACAATAAATTCAGTCATCCAGGATTATTTTCAAATGCCCAGAATTTCTTCTTTTCTATCCCCACTGATTTGAGTTTAATGGTTCCCTCATGAGGTGTTTTTAGTTCCATGAGACCCAATTTATGGCTGAGGGACTTTTGGGAGAGTGAAGTAAAGTGGTCGATATAACTAACTAGAGGGTAAGAGATTGCAAGGCAAGAGATTGCATTCCAGTTTTAGCTGTGCACGGATGTGTACTGACTCACACTGCCTCGCTATGCAGAAATCTCCACCTAAGGTTCTGGGAGAGGATGCATGTGGGCTGAGTAATTATAAATGCCTCTCAGAAGTATGGAGCTTAAAATAATTTCCTCTTGTAGTTTTTCATAACAACAAGTGCTGTCTTTTAATTCTCACAGAAGACATCAAGGACTAATGTCACTGATGCTTTCAGAAGAAGAACCTGCTGGCAGGTAAGATACCCAGATGCTCACCTTGAGTGGGAAGAAAAGGGCATTGAATTGATAAGGACACAAGGTATTAGCATGTATGAGCTGTACTGGTGAACAGGGGAAGGGGACAGAAGAACATTCTGTCTCTCGTGCCCTGATTGCCACTGGAGAGAGGACTCGCCTTGGTGAACACAGCTCTCTTTTCCTCACAGGATATATGAGTAACTAGGATTGAGGCCTCCTGTCTCACTGTTAACTTCCTAATCTGCCGCCTGTGTGACATCTGAGGGGCAGAAAATGTAATTTTGCCTAGTTTTACTGAACACCAGTCTCCTCGTCCTGAAAAATATATCTAATAAAACATTCTAACAGTTACATATTTCTGGAGTCCATCTGAAGTTAACTCAAGCAGAATTTCCATATTTTATATGCACCATGTAAATCTGCCTTTGTGTTTAATGGACGATTTATGCTCACTGATAAATCCAAGGAGCGGGAGACCGGGCAGGTTCCTGAGAGCCGGGTGAGAGCTGATACTGCCAGTGCTGTCTGGGGGCTAATCAGGAGCGCCCTGGGCTTGAAAGACTGGAGCTGCTCTGCTCTCCGGTGAATATGCATTTTCTCCAGCCAGATTAAGAATTCATTTTGTCCTTGACACAGCATGAAATTCAATCTGTGCCTACTTACCCTACAGAAAACAGCCTGCCAGGGGTCGTGCTAAGATTTTATAATAGTACAGGCAACAGTCTTTGCTAGCAAAATAAACATTTGGAAAATTGTATTTCAGAATCACTTTCCCCTTCACCCTCCCCCTTCCCCGTCCCCTACCAGTCATGCAATTCCGGTTCAATGAAATGCAGCATTTAATATTTTGGAAATAATTTTTGAACAGATGGGGGAAGAGGCAGGAGGGCAACATCTATTGCTGTCCTTGATGATCTCTCTACCTCCCCTTCTTTTTCAACAAAACAACTCAAGCAGTGCTTGTTTTTCCTTTGAAAGGAAAAAAAAAAATAGGCAGCAGGAAAGTGTTTTCAGAATTGCTCTTTGTTTTCCTTTGAAATCTTTAAAGTTGAGGTCTTTCGTGTGACATGGAGAGTTAATTTTGAATCTGACTTCTAAGGATGTGTTGGAGAGAAGTGGAGATTATTAGGGAGGGAGAAAAAACATTCTTTCTGTCCCCAGTGGAATGAGGCTCAGAACCTTTGTTTCTGAAGAACAAGGAGAGTGATTTCTTCACACTCTCTTTATTGAACGACAAATATCTTTCCAGATGAACACACATCTAATCTAATTAGCTGTAAACAGGCCTCTTGGGTGCCACACTGCTTAACTAGAGGTTGGCATGAGTAGGAGAGGAGAAAGGGCTGCTATAGGAGAAATACTCTAGGCCAGGGCACCTCTTTCTGGGTACAGTAGATGGTGATGTATTCTAAGCAGGAGTGTTCTGAGCCTTAGAAGGAGACAAAAGGAAAGAAATATTGAGAAGGACAGAATGACCTATAATGAAGTCATGAATACTTCCAAGAGCACCTGTGCTCTTTCTAGACCACAGGATCACTTGGGCAACCACGATGGGGATTCTGAGGGGTCCTAGTGGGTAACAGCATTCCCACCATCAGACTTGGAGTGAGAACCCCCAGCTGAATGTTTACTGTGGAACAGGTGGTCCCACCATGGTTCCTTTCTCTATGGACCATGAGTTCATGGAAGGACTAAAGGCGGGGTCAGGAGTCAGTGGATATCCCTCATTTCACAGTCAGTTACAGAGTCAGAACCTCTGTCTGCTGAACAGGTAATAGAAAGGTTACCTGGCTGCATTTTAAAAGCGTATTTCTGCCTTCTAGCCTTTTTCTGGTCACTTTGGGAAGGATGTCTTGAGGTAGCAGAGGAGGAATGATCTGGCATGTGGTGAACAGCAGGCAGTGGGTGGGGGTGGTGGTGGCTGGGGATGAAGTAGGCTCCAAGGTCGTAGGACACAAGGAAGGAGGTTCTGTTGGGCTAAGGCCATGCTGATGGCCAGCTAGGTCTCTGCCTCCACTGGCTCATGAGTTTGAGTAATCAGCCTCAGACACTGTTCCCGGTCACTGGCTCAGTCTTGAGCCACGGAATGATTTCTGACCCTTTCAGCCTCCTGGACATCCCTGCTACCTGCCCAAGGATGACTTGGACTGACTCAGACTCTGACTTGGACAAGACTCTGACTCCAGAGTTCAAGTGGCTTCTGCTGGGTAAACACCAATGGTTTTTGGGTTCCAAGTTCACTCCTTAGTCTCTGCTCTGTAGTACTGAGCTGGACATTGCAAACTACACTTTCTATACTCCTCTGTGAGGAGGCACCTGCCAGTGGAGGTGCAGTTGGGGGGCAAGCAAAAAAAGGGGAGGAGGAGCTATCATCTGCCTTCCGGTTGAGGTTGGCATCCTCAGCAGATTTTAGCCTCCTTTGAAAGGTCTGGCTCCAGTCTCTGTGCCTCTTAGTAGTGCCAGAAGCAGCTGGTCTGTGTGTCCTGGGCAGTCAGAATACAGGCAGTGCTAAGATCCAAACACCAGCTGTACCCCTTCCTCTAGTTTGAGGTAATAGCCCATCTTTTTTTTTTTTTTAAAGATTTATTTATTTATTTATGCATACAAGCACTGGGGTACAGGCCAGAGGTGTGGGGAGATGAGAGAATACACCAGACAGAGCAGGGGGCAGAACAGGCAGATGGCCTGAAACACACTGCTGAGGGGAGCAGCGGGCACAGCAGGAGAGGTCTGCTGCGCCATGTGGGTCCCCTCCCTGGCCAGCAGCAGGGATCGAACTCGTGCTGCGGTGGCTGTGGTTTGCTTCACAGTGCGTTGCCTAACCCACTGCGCCACCAGGGAGGGCCCAATAGCCCATCTTTATTCCTTCCCAAACCCTGGGTCAGCAGGTGCTTCTTGTGATTATTACTCCCATCATTTTAGTAGCCTTCCTTTTGTTTTTGTACCTAAGTAACCAGTTCCCTATATTAAATCCAACATCTGCACAGCCAGTCCTCTCTATTAAACCCCCTTTGTCAGAACCCTTTTAGTTCCCTGACTGGTCCCTGCTAAATGTTGGCTCTCTCGTTGGCTAGGGATCCAGTTGAGAAGGGTTGGCCTGCTGAATTAGTCAGAAGGTTGGAGGCTCTCACCCTTTATGGTGACATCATTAAAGGACTCAAATGGTAGAATCCATGGGCTGAGAGAAGATGAAGGCGCTCACTTCAGCAGAGTGGGTGTTCTCAGTTGACGTACTCCTCTCAGGGAAACCTCCACATCCCAACCCGCTCTGGAAACTTGAGCTGTCAGACAAGCCCATGCATGGTTCCTGATTTTACTGAAACATTCTATCATCGAGCACCTGCCAGTGCAGTGGAGATCCTCAAAGGGGGTTTATGAGATCATTATTTTCATTTTAAAGACTTGACTTGTCTCTTCATTTTAATTCACCCCGGAGGGCAAGAACTTTCAAGAAGTTAAGTGGTTCTCCCTGGTGGCGCAAGGGGTTGAGCACAGCACTGTGGGGCTTCTGCAGCCACCGCAGCACAAGTTCAGTCCTCGGCCAGAGAGGGGATCCACATGGCACAGCACACCTCTCCTGCCTCACCTGCTGCTTCCCTCAGCAGTATTTCAGTAGATTCACCCACTCTGCTCCCCACTGTGTCTCTGGTGAATCCTCTCATCACCCGTGCCTCTGGCTTGTACCCCAGTTCTTGTGTGATAAATAAATAAAATCTTAAAAAAACGTTAAGTACTTAGATAAGGAAAGATGGAAGGAAGAAGCAGTTGTAGGACCCAAATGAGCAGATACCAAGAAGATTCACAAAAATGGAAAAGAATATATATACATATCTATATATGTATATATGTGATAATACTAATACTAGGTGATATATAATATATTATTATTAATTAGGTGATGTATCTATTTTAGGCGATATATATATATTTAGGTGATTTTATAAATATGAATATATATATTTAGGTGATTATATAAATTATGTGATATTATTAATATATATTTAATATATTAGGTGATATATTATATATGTTAGGTATATATACACCTAATTATTAAATAATATAATCATATATAATGCACACACATATATATGTTTTGTTTGTTAAATTTTTTGTAATGAAAATATTATTTATATTACTGTGTTTCTTATTATTACTTTAAGATGAATAGATTGTTGAAAATCTTTTCAGTTTTGTTTTCTGTTCTGCTAATTATTGACAGATACAGCTCACAAAACCCAAAACTCTTTGGACTCTTCAATATTTCCAAGGACTTAAAATGGAAAATAAGACCAACGCATTTGATACCAGTTTCTCTGTGGTGTGGAGCTGTCCTACTAAGACTACCAGGAATGATCAGAACCAAAGAATGAAGAGAAGAGAATGAGCACTCTTTATTTTGAATTTCTCATCTTATATTTTGTCTGTTATTGGTTTATATTATTGTTCTAGTTATACATAGCTTTTTCTGCAGTGATAGAGCCTTTCTGTTTAAAAAAATAAGTATCAGATTTTGTTTCCTGATTCTTTTTAGAGCTTGGATTGATTGTGGTAACAGAGGTTTATAGTACTGTGTTTCAGTAGACTGTCCCCCCCATTGAGGTGGTACCACACCTACCACCGTTAGACAACTGGTCCTTGTAGAGTGCAATAGGTCGTCTATCCCTTTGCCCACTCAAACTATGCTAATTCTTCGCTTGCCCCCGGAACAGGATTCAGGCCAGACCTATCATACCTATGCCCATTCTCACATAATACAAATTCCTAGGGTTATATTTAACCCAATTTCAGAAAATAAAATGTATAGTCAGTCCAGTCTCATAATTTAAAGCAAAACTTCCTCCCCCAACTCCCTACCCATGGATGTCTATAGACTTAGCTAGTTTTTCCTTCCCCTTGTTGGCTGAGGCTTTTGAGTGCTGGAATGGGGTAGAGGGAGAAGAGGTATAATCGTGATTCCTCTGTCTGGGCAGATGTCCAAAGCTGACTCTCTATAACAGGGCTTTTGTGGGCTCTTGGGAAACCCTGCTGAAAACATTTGACAAACCTCCCATGGTGAGGTTGGTGTGTTCTCATGTCTCTCGCTTGGCATTTAATTTAATGGTTCAGCCTTTGGTCACCTGGAGGGTAATTCCCAAGTTGAGTTCCTCTCCAGGACATCCTCTTCAGAATTTCTATGACCCAAGCTAGCTCTTTCTTCCTGGGGGCACACCCTTTTTTGTCTTGCTGCCTGAACATGAAAGTGAGTTTTTTTTTTTTTTACTTCTCAGGATTGGTTTAATTCTGATCCTCCTTATATTCCTCACAACGGTGTCAGAAATCACCCCTCTTGACCCCAGTCTCTGAAGTCACCAGTTCAGGTCTCTTAGTGGCTTCTTCCACTGTAGGGGAAGAAGCCCTGCCCCTACCCTATGCAGAGAGTTAAGAACCGTGCCCCCTGACACAACTATTTCAGCAGCAACACTTTCACACCTGTGGGTGGAAACTAAGTATAGGCTGCAGAAATGATTTTCACTGTCTTCTCTGGCAGGTCTTTCTGAGGTTCTTCTAATATTTCACTTTTGAAGGGGAATAGTTGACCCATAGTGTCTTGAGGTCAAAGCTTGGCTATAAATAAATCGCCCAATTTTAGGTTCCTATTACAAAAATCATTCCAAGTTTCTGATGATATAGCTATTATTATTTATATTTTATGATAAGGAACTTCAGGCCCAAGGAGGACAAGTGAAATGACTAAAGTAGAACCCAGATCTGGCTAAATCAAGGCCCAAGCTTACTTTATGCAGGGATTATTTTAGGGCTTAAACTTCCCCTCTGGAAACTACTCTTCACTTGCAGTGTTAGGCTCATACACGGTGTTTGTGTGTCAGAAGGGTGTGTTTATATACCCCAGCTTGTCTGAACCAGTCTAGTCTTATCTCTTGTCTTTCAGGTTTGGACAATGAATTATAAACTCACCATAACTATTCAGTCCAAGGGTATAGTGCAGGGGGACTAGAAGAACCAAAGTTTCTCAGAGTAACAGTAAGTATAATCTCTAAAGATTGGCTCAGGTCCTCAGGGATAATCTGTTTCCTTCCCTGGGAAAATGAAGAGGTTTAAACTTGAACGATTTTTTAAAATGTTTGAATAATAATAGCCAAAAAATAAATCCATGAATCAGCTTAATATCCAGTTATAGGTAAATGGGTTAGTATGGAAAGATTTGTCCACTGAAAAGGATACTATAAGCATTGGCATATATAATGAATATAAAGACTAAGTATTAGTTAGTAAAAACGGCTATGACTAGTACTAATTGAAAAAAAAAGAATAGTTAATCATAAACTTATCCTTCTGATGATTACATGGTGTGTGTGTGTACGTGCGTGTGTGTATGTGTGTGCACACATGCACACACACACCTGTGCATGTGCATGCATGTGAAAGGGTTGGAGAGCTGAGAAAGAATGGAAAAATACCAAGAAAAATATAAGATAGGGGTTAGAGTGATGTTTTGTTTTTACTTCTCAGAACTGGTTCTAATATTGACTATATTTTCTTTTTTCAGTAAAAAGATATTAAAAAAATATTTCAAAACCAATCTGATACTCCAAAATGTTAAATGATTCTTTCTGGGTGGGTGGCAGTTTTAAGGGGAACTTTAAAGTTTTAATATTTCTGTGGTTTCTTACTTTTCTCCATTGAGTATTTCACATCTATAATTAGATGAAAGCAATACAGCCAACAATCCCCTCTTTCATTTTGGGCAGATGTACCTCTTTCCCTATTGATCTTGGGCATGACCATGTGACTTTTACTGACCACTGGGTTGGTGGTGGACATCCTGCAGCAAATGTGTTTGTGTGAGGAACCCTAACCCTCTTCCACTCCTACGATGGTAAGAACATATTCTAGATAGTCTAAGATGGGTATTGTCCCTATTGGAAAAATGAGACACATGGAGAAAGCTTGGGTCCAAACTTCAGCCAAGACCAACTGAGTCCAGCATAAACATGAAACCATCCGATAACAATGGAGAAAAATTATTTCACCCGAAAGTAGTCTTTCTTGAGCATAGGTTCTTCCTTAATAGGTACATTATTCTTTCAATTACTGTGGAGAATCTGAATTCAATATTTTAATGGTGTCTGTAGGGCCAAAGAAAATTGTCAGACTTTTCCTCCCTCCCACCACTGGTGTCGATGATGGACACCCGCGTTCCTGCACACATGGCTAAGTGGGCATGTGCAAGTGGTCACACCAGGCATCTAAGGGTGGCATCATGAGGACATCAGATGAGAGTAAGCAGAGAGGAGAGAGAGAAAGAGAGTGAAGATGTATGTAGGGTCAGAGAAAAGTTATCAGGCTTTTCTGCTCTCCCGCCACTAGTATACTGATGGACACCTGCGGTGCTGCACACATGCCTAGGAGGGCATGTGCAAGTGAGTGCGTTTGAGCTTAGACATGGGCGTATAAGGGTGGCATCATGAGGACGCCAGAGGGACAGGATGCCAGCAAGACGAGCAGAACGAAAGCAGCAGCAGCAGCCTAGAGAGTGAGATGCGCCAGGGGCTAGGAGGCCTGCCAGCCTCCTGGCCCCCTGGCATCCCTGCCTGCCATGGAGCTGGTCACCCCTGACAATTAAAGCCTAAAAATGCCACTGAGGACTCCAGGGCTCTTCCTTTACGCCATCTGCTGGAATCATCAAGAACTTGTTCTGTGCCATTTCCTGCCACCACAATGTGCCAGGGGCTTGGAGGTCTGCTAGCCTCCTGGCCCCCTGACTTCCCTGCCTGTCATGTACCTGGTCACCTCTGATATAAAGAGTAATAAAACCCTGAAAAAGTTACTGAGGGCTCCAGGATTCCTTCTTGACCCGTCTGCCAGAATCATGGAAAACCTGCTCCGTGCCTCCCTACCACTACAATGTCATTCTCTTTGCTATAGCAAGCCTTTTTCAAAAGAGCACTCTTCTTTGGGGATCTCTAGCATTGCTTTAAATGTCCAGATACTTCTGTGCTTTCTTATCCTTACAATAGGAGGTCTATTTGCCCAGTTTGAGGGAGGTTCAATTAGAGAGCATTTGGGTTTATATCTGATACCATTAGTCTGAGAAGGGGTGAAGAATTTCTAACTTCTCTGGATTAGACTTCAGTTTTTTGAACAACACCCAGAGGTGACTGTAGGACAAAGCTTCCCTTTGTGCCAGTATCTGGTTACTGGGCAGGGTTACCATCCCCCTTCTCTAATGGACCGGATGTATCTTGCTATGAGCCTGTTGAGGCAATGTTTCCTCATTTCTTATCACATTGATTGAAATGAACCAAACAAAATGGCCGTGGACGTGCCTTTTATGGCCAACTTTGCTGAGAAGGGAAATTTGCACCTGTTTGGAGTCGGCATCGCATTTAGAGAGAGCAAGGGGAAACCAACACAAAGGCCGAACATCCGGGATGCTGACTGCCAGAATTACTTACCAAAGACATCTGTGAAGCTGTGATCCATTCGGGAGAGATGTGAAAATGAGCCCCAGCTGAGTCTCCCAGCAAAATGATTCCCTTGGGCTGTGAACCTAGGTGGCACAATTTATTTGCATTATTTATGCATTCAAGTAGTGTGGCGCCTCCAGATTGGGTAGTTGCGAGAGCAGACACCCTGGTGTGTATTCCACCGTGCACAGCACATCGTAACAGTGATGCATTGCCACTTTTCACCAGTTGGAGAGTGAGGGGCGTAGCATTTAGGAGCTGAATGAGATTTCTAGGCCATCAAAACTGCTAGCTAAGCTGTACAGATGCAGGTATATTTCCTAGCTCAGCATAAAACAAACTGCTATGTGACATTCTGAGTGAATGACAGATAAATAAATGAATCAGAACTTTCTCTGAATTCGGAAATGTGCTCTAAATTTTGGTTCTGGAAATTGCTTTCTTAGAAAACACTATACTGTATAATTTACTTTTAGAATTAATGAACTCATGGAGCAATTTTGATTTTTCAAAGATGTTATGGTCCTTTAAAGTATTTAATCTATATATACAAAAGCACTCGATGGATGATTCTGACTGATTCATGGAGAAATGGGGATATAAAGGTCTCTGAGCAGCCCTGTGTGTTTGAAGGTTATGAATCACTTAATCTGATTCTGAGACCCATCTATACAAATCATTCACCTGTAGGTGATGGCTATATTCTCCCAAATCCCTTAAGATTCTGAAAGAATCAGCCAATCTCCCCTGGAGACAAAGACAGGAAACTTATTTCCTTCCTACCCCACTCCATCCCCCTTATGCCAACCTCCATGACAGCTAGCTCTTGCCTACACAAATGCGGACTGAGAAGGCCCAGGCTATCCAGGAAGTCACAGGGAGTTGGGATGCGGGAAATCTAACTGGCTTCCCACAGTGACACCAAAGTCTCACACCAGGATTTCACTTAGATATGAGTTTATATATTCATTATATTTTCAAACTGTATAATGATGCACTGGGTTTTTACATTTTCTACCCCCTTCCTTTCTCTTTGCAAGCTTAAAAACTATTAGACATGAAGTTGACTGAGGTCAAGGACTGAGCCCATGAAAGTTCAGTACCAAATATAGTCCTTGAAGCATAGTAGGAAAAGACATTGGGAAATATTTATTGAATAAATGAATGAATGAAATGCTTCTAAATGTTAGAAAAAAGCATTTCTTTTTTTGTTTGTTTTTATGTTAACATGTATTGAGTTTATAATATTGTTAAATGAATTAATGAACATATTATTTTAATATCTTAGCTTTGATTTCTAATACAGTAACTATCAATGGCTATAGCTCATATAATCAAATCTATTATATATATTTTACATTATTTTTCTAGCATTTCTTAAACATAGAACAGTAGCAAGAGCTTTTTTTCCAGTAATATGTGAATTGTAGTATATTTCTGCTAACATAATTGGTAGACCAGATGTCTGTGGCATTTGGGCATTTAGAATACAGAGCTTTTGTTCAGCTCTTTTTGAGAACTCCTGATGGTTATAACTTGGAGGTCTCCTTCAAGTCAAGATATAAGACTGGGTTGACACAAGGATTCTGTCAGTATAAACTTAGATGCCTGCCCTTGTGTATATTGAGGAGGGTATAAAAAAATCATCTCTGCTTGTTTTCTTATTTGGAGAAACATACCCTGTTATATATCCTACAGTGTTTTCTAGCATTGCCATTAAAACTTCCAATCCTCAAAAGAGGCAATGAAACAAAATGTTTTGCTCCTCCCCCAATTGTTTCCTTTTTCTATAATCTTTTTCATGTCTTTTCCTGATTTGTCATGAAAATCAAGATAAAGTGGTCAGCTGTAGGTTGTAGCATCAGGCACTTGTTCAGTTGGGTGGTCTGTTCACTTCAGTTTGTCAGACAAGAAAAGAATATTCTATTGTAACAAGTATGTTGACTTTTTCAATTCATACCTTCACAGAATTTTTTCTCATATGGAATTCCATCTTTTGGATCAACACCCTTTAAAAGAGAAATGACAAAATTAGCAGCTTGTTTTTAAACTTATGAGACACGTGCACCAAATCCTTCCCAAATGCCTATTAATGAAAAAAAAAATATTTCTAGCATTTGACACATCAGTAAATCAGATGATTAAGTTAAAAAAAGTGCAAAGGCAAATGAGTAGATAAAACTCTTTAAAGTGTCTTGAGCCTGTAATCCAACATAGTGACACTCTAAGTGAGCGAGATGGGTTTTAAGAACTGGGTTAGGGATAAGGAGAGATCTGGGAATTGGGTCATCTTGATCAGAAGGATAAGGGGCAGGGCCCTGCAGTGCTGGGAGTGTCACTCTGAGGAAGAACCAAGGGCCCATTGAGTGACTGGGGCACAAGGGCAAAGCAGACTCAGAGGAGTTTGACCTGGGCTCCAAGTGACAGCTCTAGTGCTGGTTTTGTCCCCCATCCTGATCCTACTAGATATTTAGCAATGTCTGGAGATATTTTTGGTTCTTACAAATGGGAGAGCAGGAGCTATTGGCTTTTAGTGGGGGGCCAGGATTGCTGCTCAACTTCCTGTAATTTGCAAGATGGCATCACCAACAAAGAATTATCCTATTCCAAATTAATGTACAGTGGGGAATATTTATGGAAACGTTCTCCTTTCCTGCAAACAGATAAATGAAGCAAGTCTTAAGAGGCAATTTATCTTGAAGTTGGAGAATCTTAAACTTTAGGAATTTTCATTGGCATAATCGCTGCTCTTGTAAACACTGTGGGTGGTTTGGGAGCTATCCGTGTTCTGGTGGAGAGGAGAAGGCAGTCTGTATTCACGTAGCACTCTTGGTAAACTGGAAAAGAGATCTCAAAAGAAAGTTTCCTGAATTCCCAAGATTCTGGGAATTTGTTAGGATTTATTTTATTGTTCTAGTTAATCATTTACTTTCATACTTGATTTTGTATTTATAATTTGTTCATCTTCTTCTGAGGATTCTTCAGATCACATAAGCTCAAGACCCACAAAACTTATATCTGCTGCTCTTACTGTCTCCAGATAAAACTTTGAATGTCTTTCTGCTTGCCTCTTTTCCTATACCTGAATGCTGCAAATCCAGTATTCTTAAGGAACTGGGACACCAGTACTAGGTGACTCAAGATGTGAGTAGTGGGTTAACCAAAGAATCATTTCTACTCTGTCTGACTAGCTTGATGAAATAGAAAAAAAAAAGGGAAAAAAAATGGTTGCAGTGAAATGGTAATAGTTTGCAGTTGCTCCAACAGCTATTTGGGTTGCAGTAAACTTTGCTGACAGCACTTGCTATTTAATTTCACACTGCTCAGAACAGAATAAAGGGACTAGATAGGGGTGACTTTAGCAAGGCCTAAAAAGCATGTGACTGAGATAGCCTCCACTCTTCACTGGTCCTCTTCACATGTGATTGTCAGTATATTCCCTTCTTCCAAATACCAGAGAAAGAGTTGCTTTAGCTTGCCATCATTCTCCTTAGGTCTGACTAAAGCACATAGGCACTGGGCTTTTAAGAAGGATGGAGAGTAAGAGAACAGGAGTAAATTGGGATTTAGTGACTTACCCATATGCCATTACAGTTTGAATCCTGATGTACATCCCAGTTGTCTGGCCTGAGGAGAAAACAACAGCATTGGTCTTTGGCATCTACTTGTTAATGAGTGTGAGCTTCATAAATGACTAAGGGGTACACAAAGTATCATTGAAATACAATGTGTTCTTCAAGGAAGAACACCACACACCACTGTGTGTTGTAGTGCAGGAAGCCTCCACTCAGCCTTTCTGCCAGTATCTTGGTTTGAGATGTTAGTGAGGAACCGTGGACCAAAGTCATGATGAACTATCTTCACGGACTCTGTTGTGGAACAGTATTGATGAGCATAATGAACAAATCTGCGTGTGAGCCAAACCCCTGTATGTATGGCTCAGTTCTATCCACGTCCCAGGTCCACGATCCCAGAGATCGACATCTGTGGTGCATTTTATTTAGGTAAGTGAAGCCACTACAATTATTAGTTTATTATTAGATTAATATTAGAATATTATAAACCTCTAAAATCCCAAACATCTGGGAATGTAATGGTTCAGTACTGTTGTCACAACTGAGATGAGGGCTGGCATATCTATTTTTTGAACTCAGATATCATCAGCTTGGGACTAAAATGTGACATGAGCTCCAGCCACTGGAGTCAGCTCCTCACTCCCGGTAGGAGAAGCTACTGTTTGCTGGCTTGATTTCTGCACATACGACTTGTGCAGGAAGCTGGATAAGTGTCCACAGTAGTCTGTTTATTTGCTCATTTCTACCTCTAGACAGGAAGTTCCACAAGAAGGGCTTATTTCACCCAACATGATGCAGAATGCACCCAACAGATTAATAGGTGCTCAATGAACATCTCTTGGACTAATGAATGAATGCTTTTCTTTTTGCACTGAACTTGACTTCATTCAGGAATGGAGGATTCTTTCTCTTTTTAAACACAAATCCCTTAGATTCAGCAAAAGAATATACTTCCTGACTCTCTTTCAGGAGGTAATTTTCAAAATCAATGACTAGCAGAGACAGTTACCTTCTGCCAGGGTATGCCATCTCATTGCTGTCATTACAGTCTCTTCCTCGCCAATGATAGCCCCGCAGTGTCTGAAATTGAAGAACACACAGAGAAAGGGTTCAGTTTTGCACTGATGTTGTTATCCAAGGTGAAGGTCAATCAGAGCTGTCTGAGAGGTATTGATATCTGCAACTTTTAGTTCAAAGATAACCTTGGAACATTATAGATGACCACAAAAACTAAGATTAACATGTAAGACTTGCTGTGCGATGTGAAATGCAATATAGTACCAGAACTGATAGCCATGGTAGTGTGTGTACATGGTAGTGTGTGATTTTGGGTGTGCCTATGCATGGGTGTATGTAAGAAAATATGTCTGTATCTGTGCATTCAGGTATGTGAATTAAAAAAATTTCTAGCCAAACTGATTAAATAGATGTGTTGTATATTTGACCTGTCTGTTTTGAAAAGATTTAGAGTTCCACAATGTCAAACAATGTTTTATTTCCCTAATTTCCAAATAGAATATCTGAAATTCCACAAATTTGGGGGAAGTGTGTGACATCTGTGCCTTGCTTATTTGCTTTCATAGAGAACATCCTGACATCCTAACTACTCTAAATCAAACGTGCACACATATATAATTACACATGCTTCTAAAAATTATGTTGTAGTAGGTACAAAATAATTCACAACACCTTTCAACATAACAGGTTTTGGAGGAGAATTCCAGCTGGGAATGACTTTGGAAAACAAAAATCATTCTAGGCATAGATCCAATTTATTGGGTGATGTATTATTAAAGTTGCCAAAAGTTCCTTAATAACTGTGAAATGGTAGATTATTAAATTAAGAGGATGTTGGAATGGAATTCAATCTTGTCTTATGAAAGGAAGAAATTTGTTATAAGTGATGCAATATTCAGCGAACATCTGGTTACTCTTAGTACTTACTGGGAAAACACTGTATTTGTCTGAATCTACATCTTTGAATGGCACAGAATTTTCTATAGATCTAGAAAAAGAAAACAAAACTCCTGGTGAGCTAAGAAAAAATGAAGCAATGTTTTTGAAAATAAATAGAGACACTTTCATATCTTCAGTGTTGAATTTATGTGACAGAAGCCCATTTAAAAAATAAAAGGTCCTTTGACCTCTTGTTGAGTTTTTTTTGTTATTTGTTTGTAATCACTCATTTCCTTGAGCTTTCTCTTATTTTCTTTTTTTTTTTTACTTTTTGTTGTAGTTGTTGTTCCTTTATATTCCTCCTAAAAGTGAAGCCATCCAATATTTTTCTCTTGCCTTCTGACTTGTTTCACTGAGTATAATTCCTTCTAGCTCCATCCATGTTTCTATAAATGACTCTAGTTTATCATTTTTGATTGCTGAATAGTATTCCATTGTGTAAATGTACCACATCTTCTTGATCCAGTCATCTACTTTTGGGCTCATTTGGGGGGCGGTGAGGGTGGGACAGAGATGGGGTTGAGGGCAGAAAGAGCACAAGGGACTGAGGTGATGGTCCATGGGTGAAATGGTGGGGTTACTCCCTGGGGACTACAAATGATGTCAAATATAATTAAATAAATTGAATAAAAATATAAAACAACAACAACAAAAATGTCCTGCTTGATGTCTACAGTGCCAGCCAAATTTGCCAATCTCTGCTTTCCACCCAACAGAACTACTTTCTCTCTGATATTTAAGTTGATCCAGATGAGGAAGCAAAAGAACCAATGTTTTAGAGGGAACAGAATATTAATGTTGAGATCCCTAGGAAAGAAGGAGACTGAAATTTTTGTTCTAGTTAATGAGTTCAGCTCAACAGATTGAATTTGTGTTATTTTTGCACATTTTGTGATGGAAGTTTTTCCTTAAAATCTTATTCTTTTAAACTACATACTCCAGGACTCTTGAAGCATTTAGTTGTTATTAGTTAGCAACTTTTATTCCCATTCATGATATGATGATGTGGTTGATGATGAAGCAAATTCACACCAAAGTTATGGCCACCTCCCTGAGTGAGTATTTCTCCCTGTGTCCTCACACTAGACTATTCCCAGTTCTGAATGATAAACACTGCCAACCCTCTACGAAAGCCATATATGAGGTTGCAGGGTGGTGAAGTCAGAGTAGTATAGACTCTTTTTAGCTCCTAGAATATACAAAGAGTAATATGATTATTTATAGGACTTATTACATGGTCTTTTGAATTCAGAGCTTTTCAACATTTCTGAGAGTTTAAGGCAAACAGATGTAGCTAGAGTCAGCATGGACTAATTGGCAGCATGGAGCCTGTCTTATAATTCTTGGGTTGGTGGGCCCACCAGAAGTTCAGACTATTTTGAAAATGACCTGTCTTTTGAGACTAGGTAGTTTTCTCCCATGTACGTATTTTAACTCTTGGACAGTTATCTTGTTTTTCTAGTCAAGATAAAGAAGAAAGACACAATACATACAAATAAATATATGGACACACATGCAGACGCATATATATACATAAATATATACACGCACACACACACACACACACACACACACATATATATATATAGAGAGAGACAGTCAGACAGAGAGGGACACAGAGAGAGAGATCCAGACATTTTCAATCTGAGGAAAGATGGAGGAACGTTTTATTTTAGTATGCCAATACTATTTCTTACCACAGTTGTCATCTCGGGGATTAGTATTTGTCCTTGAAGGAAGGGGCAAAAAATTGTCTCTAGAATCAGAAAGCTAGTTCATAAATTAACCTTCACCTGCTTATTTTAAAGGTTGAAAATGGCTAACCAAAGTCACATATTCCAGACACTGGAGGGTAGATTGGTCAACTAAAGTAGCAGAAATTACAACTTAAGCTCCACGATCCTTTATTCACAGTTGCCAAATACAAATAACTCTGGAGACTAATAATTTCTCCCCCCAACTTTGCAGCAAATTCATCTGGAAAGAAAAACTTGAACTAGACCGATATAAGGAAGGCATCATAAGCTTTATCCTACTTAGTGTGAACATTCATAAATTTCAGATGTATCAGCTGAAATACAGATGTATCAGCTCGGGAGGTACTAAGGATGTTATGTGAATTATAGTATAAATGCTATATTACTTTCTTGAAACCTGAAAATAATTGAATGCCAAGCCATATCTATTAATAGCTCTAAGGTTTTAGATAAAGCATTTTGGATAAGGCATTGGTGACTTTTACTAAAATTATTTCTGCTGCTAAATCATATGTATATTTGATACCTTGTATGTCCTCAGAGGAAGTTGGTTGTATGTTGACAATTAATTATTTAACTAATTCCACAGACATTTTTGGAGTCCCTGCAGCATTCCAGGTGTTATACTGGCATGTCATATATATTAGGGGTGAAGAGAAGATACATTTCCTATGTGGGAAGGGCTGACTGAATAGCAGCAGGGGGAATTATACATAGGTAACTCCAGTACTAAGGAAAAATGTTATAAGAGGTTGTGCACTAAGAAGGAAAACATTTCTAATTCTATAGAGGCGAGGAGGTGATCTTAAGATAGATCTAAAGGAGGAGAGAGCATTTTCCGAGGCAAGTGAATGGGTGGATGCTGCTGTAATTGCAAGGAAACCATGGGAAGCCTCCTACCTAAAGTTTGGGTTTAGACTCTATTCTGGGTTTGAATTTCAGATTTGCTATCAGTTGCTATCTGACCTTAGGAAAATGCTTGACTTTTTTTTTTCTCTCCTAACCTCTACTTCCTCATTTGTAAAATGGGTTCAAAATTTGTCCCTGTTTCTGAGGGCTGTCACAAGGCTAAATGAGTTGTTAGATGTGAAACAAGAAGACCTGTGCCAAGCATGTGGTAAGCACTCAAAAAAACAACAGCTCTTTTTGTGATCATGTGCCATGGTGACAGTCTCTCAGGGGTTTCTCTGGTTGGGCCATTGAGTGAGTGTCAGACATCTGTTCTTACAACATTTTAGTTCCTGGAGACAACCCAAATCCAATCTATGGAGCCTCTTAAGATTTTGGGGTTCCTAACCATGTGGTGTGCTATCTACTTGTCAAGTAGCTGTGCGTGGCGAATCCCAGCTCGCTGCCGCTGCTGCTCCGTGACTGGCTGCTGGCAGTCTAGATGGCATCACTCCACGGTCGTGAGCTCTTTAGGTTCAAACTCCTTAAGATTATTTCACCGAACTGGAGCATGGTGACAAAGGAAACTAAGGACCTAAAGTTTCTATGTGCACCAGCCTCACTTTTGAGTTCCAAGTAACACTTGGGGGCAGGGCTGGAGGTCTGTATATATGCGCTGTGCTATGTGCATCTCTGTAAGATGCAATGAAAACAGAGGAAACCATGGCAGGATACACCCCGATGTGTTGACAAGGTTTACCCTTTGTGGGGACAGAGACTCATGTCTGGGGAAGGGGCAAGGCATGGGGAAGAAGGGGCAGGTGAAAAGGAAAATAACGATGACATAAAAACACAAGGAATGCAGGCTATGATAGTCTGTATACATTTATGTGGAATAATATATACATTTATGTGGAATGATACATATGTGGCTTTATGCATATGGATGTTAAATAGTAAGATTATTAAAGTTATTTTTTAAGTAAAAGCGATTATAGAAAAATTTGAAATCTATTGAAATTATCAACAGATTGTGAAATTATAATTAAAGCAAAATCTAATATGAATGTATTATTAAAATGGTAATGACTTATTATAATAAAAAATAATGTGTGGACATTGTGAATTCTGATCAAAACAATAACAGCAACAAATCTGATTGCCCATGGCAGTATCCTAGAATTCTACACAGTGCTTTTCTAATAAATTACTGTCTTTTCTTTATTTATTCTCCTGTTTGTTTATTGAGCTCCTCTTCAGGCTAAGGTACCAAGAATGAAGAGTTTATTAAGCAGTCATTTTTGCACTCCAGGGGCTACTGGTTAATGTGGGAGACAGGTGGGGAGGCAGCAACAAAAGGTGCAGAGCAGAAGCAGAAGCAGGAGCAGGCCTGGGTGAGCCTGGAGGCCAGGGGAGGGACAGGTAAGCCACTGAAGTGGGTCTGGGAGCGGGAACTTTCCTGGGAGGGCAGGAACCTCAAATGAATTTTGAAATAAGTTGTATCAAATAGGCACAGAGCAAGACAGACTTTCCTTCTGGAGGGGATTTCGTCACAGGATTATGCCACAGGAGACTTTATCACTGGTCACTATGCCAGCGGCTCAGACACTGAATGCACCAGAAGTGGTTTATCTTAAAGGGGGCTGAAAGTCCATGGTCAGACAATGTAGTGGCTAGGAGCCTGACCTTGGGAATCAGGCTGTTGGCTTCACATGTCAGTCGTACCCATTCCCAGTTCTGTACTTGGGGCAAATGATTTTACCTCTTTAGAAAGGGAGTCTGTATTAGAAGATTGCATATTCAAAAGTTTTACAGCATAGAAAGCACCGGGTGGCTTTTAGTTACCAGACAACTTCTATTACTAAGAAACACAGTGTTTTGAGGAACAAAATAGGCTGCATTTAAATGTGCTTAGTAAAAGAACAGATTGGTGGGTACCAAAGGAAAGTGGGCTGAGGGGTGGGGGAAAGGAACAAATTGTGTGGTGTGCGTGGAAACTTTTGGTGGTGATCAAGACGTTGTACAAACAGATGTCAAATTATAATTCAGTGCACCCAAATATAATGTTCTAAATTAATGATATTTTAATAAAAATTTGTGTAAAATATGCACATAAACCACAGAGTACTAAATAAGTTGTGACCTGATATAAGTTATACTAAGGCACGATGATTTTTAGAAAGAAGAACAATACTGTGCTTTTGCTTGTTCATGAAAGAAGAATTTCCCTTTTAAATTGGGCCAAGAAAATCCCTGGCCACAATAGCTCTTGAATTCAGTTTTCAAAGGTGGTTCAATAGAAGAGTTGTCACTTTGGCACTGTTGGATCCTGCAGGCTCACATCTGACACAGAAAATGCAATAATGCTTTCAGCGAGGAGGGAATGGATCTCAAGTCAGCAAAAGCTAGGCATGATGAAATGATTGGGGCCCTGGGGAGCTGGCTGCCTCTGCCTTCCAGCATCTTCTTTCATGTCTGATATTTCCCCTCCACTCTCTGTGTCCTGACACTCTCTGTGTTCACCCCCATTCATGATACTGTTTCTGGGACTGAGGCCAGCACTTTGCACAGCTGGCTTGCAAGAGCTGACAGGGGCAGATAAACCAGGAAAAACTTTTAAACTCTTAGACATGTAAGAAACTCTGAATGTGGATCAGAATCATAGCCCCCTTCTCTACCCAGGTGCTTCCACAGCACACAGTGGATATGGGTTGTGGTTCCCATGAAGTTCATGAAATGAAGACTGGAGGACATACTTAGGACAGCCTCTGTTATGGGCTGAATTGTTTGTCAAAAAGATCTCTTTCGTTCTAACCCCAACCCTGAGAATGTGAACTTAACTGTAACTAGGGTCTTTGCAGAGGCTCCTCAGTTTATGTGAGATTAATAGAATAGACCCTAATCCACTAGGACTGCCATCATTAGAAAAGAAAAGGCTGTATATGACAGGGAGGCAGAGACTGCACTGATGCACCTGCAAGCTAAGAGATGCTGAGGATGGACCAACTGCCCCCATCAGAAGGTAGGAGGAGGCCAGGAAGGATTGGGCTCAGAATCACAGGTATACACTGAGAGATAGCACTTTGCTTTCAGACTTTAGCTTCTAGAACATACATTTGTATTGTCTTAAGCTACTCAGTTTGAGAAATTTTAATCGGCAACCTTAGAAAACGAATCTGCTTTCACAGTCCAGATGTCCAGCCTGATGTTTACCTTGGGAACATTCACCTTTAATTCCTCATAATGAGAACCATGTTGAACCAGAATGGACTCAAATAATAGGAACTGCTTGCAAGAAAGCAAGGATAAAAGCAATAAAGGCCAGAGTTTTATTAATTTCTCACAGCCAATGAACATTATTTTGAATTTTTAAGCATCACCTGTACATGTGGCATTTGTTGTCTGTCACAAAACTAGAACATGAGCTCTGTGGATGACATAGACTACCAGGTCTGATGTCCAGTTACCTGTAGAATTTTCAGGGAAATATAGTGTTCTACTAGGTCTCAGGCAAAGGAATCTGCATTTTGAAAGCTTCCCAAATGATTTTGAGGAATAGCCATCATTTAGTCTATACCTTAAGTTTGGATTTGGGATGACTGAGTTACAGAGACATTAAGTGGGCTTGGGAAGCAGTGCTGCATGGGGACCAAGAATGTGAAATCATTTCCCAGAGTACATGTGGGTCCAACACACATAGGCTGTTATTTTCAATTCTCTTGACTGAAAGAAGTTACTTCTTTAAGACTCATTTTCTTTTTCTTCAAAATGAGACTAATAACCCCTACCTCATAGAATTCTTATCAGACTAAGAGCAGCATCTGAGCAATGTTCTTAACCTACCTAGCAGCAGCAAATATATGAGAAATAGCCAAATGGAAGGGTGGACCTGTGTTAGTTTCCTCACAGTCCAAAGTCATTCTGAAGAACCTGTTCTATCTTTAACATTTTGAAGAGCCATTATTAGATATCCAGCATGGCCTCGGACTCAAAAGGGAGCTGGTGCACAGCATTTTAAACTGAGACAGGAGTTTGGGACTCTGTACAGCTTTTTGTATTCAGAAGCCTGCTTATAAATATCTGAGTCAGATTGTTCTAGTAGTGGGTTGGGCTCTGTGATAAATGGTCCTTTTTCAGCCTTGTGAGTGGTTTGCACTACTGATGCTCAGAGTCCCTGTTGCAAAGAGTGGCTGACCTTGTCTGTGTCTACACAGCCATCAGGGCCCATCCCTACTGTGGTTGAGCCTGCACCCAGCTACTCATGGAGTCTACAGGCTGCATGAGAGTGAGGAAAAGCCAGTCTATGAGGGGCAAAGATGCACATATTCAATACATCGCCAATGACTGGTGTAGGCCTAATTTGTCTTTCAGTTTTTGTTCAACTCCTGTTTTGACCAAGAAATCTTTCATCTTCCAGGGGGATGCCTTTTAAGTGTGAAGATTGTTTTAACTATTAGGAAACAGAGATGACCACACATCTTATCAGTACTATTGCTTAGGAGAGTAGAAAGTAATACGTACAACTTAATCTTCTGGCAGATCTTGGACAAAAGTGGGAGCGAACAAATATTAGAACCACTTCTGATATATTTCTGGAGAGAAAAAAAATCACAAAAATAGTTAGTTCAAGGAATGGTTCCCAAAATTCTAAAAACTCTTAAGTTCTGTGGACTCCACAGTCTGGATTTTATTCCTGTAGAGTTTGGTCTATTTTACTCAACTAAATTTCCTCTTGTCCCTGTGCCCAAACTCCCTGTCCATTCCCCTTGTCCATGTTCATGCTGGCCCCTCAGCCTGAAGGCCCCTTCTTTCTTTTCACCAGCCCGCTATTCCTACCTTCACATGCTCACCATCTCTTTTCAAAAGGTCTGTTTTACTTGGACATTTCTCTCCCTCACTCTAGTCAAGTGCTTTGAAAAGTGGTTTTAAAATAAGGAACATTTTCAAATCAAACAATTCCATTTTATTATGAGGTAAACAAAAGCTAACAGAGAGACATGGCTGGGGCTTAGGAAGAGGTGGAATGAAGGCTCCTTCCCCCGCGCTGGGCAGGCTGGAGCTTCTTAAGCTCCAGAGCAAAGGATTATAGACATAACACTCGATGTGAGATACATTTCATGACTTTAGTGTGTGATGCATTAAAAGCCCTAGCATTTTATTAAGCAATAGTTTTTTTAAAACATTGTGAGTTTCATGATGTTTTTCTCAGATAAAAGAAAAGGAAGACAATGGGACAGAAAAAGTGAGGAAGCAGCATTTATCAACAAAGGAAGAGAGAGACAGTGGAGTCCTGCTAGATCAGACGCCTTTAGGTGACAACGCGTTGTATTAAGGGCGCTGGCAATATTTTGAGCTTGCAAAGGAAAACTGGCAACCGTGTCAAGCTAGAAATGAAGTGTTTAAGGATCGTCATATTTATCCTGCTTTTTAGGGTTAGAGAACCATCCTTTGACTATTGTCCCATCTGTATGCAGGACAAGTAGACATTCTCTCATGGAGTTTACTGTGGAATGTAGCACATGGGTAGTTACGGGTGGTTATGCAGCTCTTTTTTTTTTTTTAAAGATTTATTTATTTATGCATAGAAGATCTAGGGTACAGACCAGAGTCGTGGGAGGTAAGAGGATTCACCAGAGACAGACTGAGGAGCAGGACAGGCAGATTGATTGAAATACACTGCTGAGGGGAGCAGGGGCGGGGCCGGGAGGACTGCTGTGCCATGTGGGTCCCCTCCCAGGACAGGGATTGAACTTGCGCTGCTGTGCCATGGATACTTCACAATGCAGCGCTCAACCCGCTGCGTCACCAGGGAGGCCCTGGTTATCCAGTTCTTAGTGAGCCCTGGCAGTCTGCCACAGTCGACTCCCAAAGTCATGTAGGAAGGAGTATGACCCGAAGTCATGTAGGATGGAGGAAAGTGGAGAGGAAGAGACAGAGGCTCTAGGCTTTACAACTTTAGGTGCAGTTCACAGACTTGCTACAGATGCAATGCATGGAACCTACCTTGATCTGCTGAGTCAGAAATTCCGGGGAAGGTCCTGTAAACCATGTTTTATAGGTGCACAGGCATTTGGATGTGTGCTAAGGTCTTGATACCTATTGCTCTAGGTCACAGCTGCCCCCAGGGTTATCATAGACTAGGAACATAATATCTCTTGGGTCCTGTAGGAGTGCAGAGTCTCAGGTACACATGGAGGTCAGACAAGCACACAGTCCTGCAGAGTGCTGTGCTTTGGGGGAATGAGGAGACCTGGCTTTTGCCTGGATAGCTGAATGTTCTGACCTGGCTCAAGCATGAGGAACTGCAAACATGCAATGAGCCACAGTCAGAAGGAAACGTTTTAGCAAGTCTAAGATACTGCATTTTATGTTATTCTGGGGGTGTAGGGGGGAGTCCTTAAAGGAATTAAATAGAGAGATCACAGAAAGATATTTCTGGGGATGACAAAATGAGGCCTGGAAGAGGCAAGATGGGGCAAAGAAACCTGTTGGAAGAGGAAGACCCTAAGATCGATCCCAGAGTATCTAACCCCACTGTTACTGTCATTTTGGGTTCAGTAATTATTTATTAAGGGACTGTCTTTTGGATTGTAGGTGTTTAGCAGCAGAGCTGGTATCTACTTAATAGATGTCCAGTATATCCTGGGGAGAGATGGAGGAGGACAAAATGGCCACTGGTTGGGGCAAGAAGGGGGTTGATGGTGAAAAGGAGAAGCATTCAAAGGTTATTAACCAGAGACATAGTGAGAGATTGAGAACAGTATTGTGGACACACTGCAGAACAAGGACTACATGAAATTATACCACAGTATTCGTGGCAGTTTGGAAACAGAGACATTCTGTGACCCAGAGTCCAATGTCAGTCTGCATTTGAATGTTTGAGCTACTTCTTTTTAATATTTACTTTAGTTTGAAGGTCTTGGTATAATTAACCTAATGACAGTGGTGATTTTAACACTGATGATAACCAATATATCAAAAAATTTATATGAGCAACCCTATAATTACTACAAAAGAGGTACAACAGAATATAATTCTATAAATGCACAGTTGTTTGCTTTTAAAATTGGGGCCTGGAGGCTGCAGCTGTCTTAGACATTCATTGTAGAGAAATTGAGGCCAGCTTCTCTAGGAAAGCTCCCCTCCCTTCACCCTTCCAGACCTCCTCATGCTTAGGCAGAGGTTTTGATTACCTGGTGTTTTTATCAGGTAGAATGGCAGGAAAGTTTACCCTTTATACAATTTGCTTGCAAAGAGAAGTGAGTTAGACATAGCAATATTGCAGAAGTCCTTGCCTGCAAGTTTGCTCGATCGTTCCTTTCAATTTGCTTTGAAATTTGCTAAACAAGGCAAAATGCCCACTGCTTTTATTATTAGCCCAGCAATGGATTTAAAATAGTGCATCTTGTAGCGTGTAATACCATCTTAAACCTGGGCCATCCCAGAAATCATGCAGCATCTTGAATTTTCAATTTATTCAATCAGTTTTTGCTTGCAACCCCAGCTTGCTCATACACCAGATATTAAATGAATACAGACCAACAAACAGAAATTGAATAAAGGGAAATGGGGTGAATGGGAGATATAGAATGTCAAAGGGGGAGAGTAACTACTCGGTACAAACAACCTGATTTTGAATATATACATGGTGAAATATGTTTCAAACATAGTTGTGTATTATTTCACTTGGATTTAATTGGACTCAGGATGAGCTTCAACATCAGCATTTTAAAAAGGCTTTCTAGATAATGCTACTGAACACGTGAAGTTTGGAATTAGGTTGCATACTGCACAATTCCGATATCCACATAGCCTGTGTCTTGAATGCTGCTCCCTGAAATTTAGTACTGAGGAGGTGTTGTTGAAAGCTATGGCTAGGTGGAAAATGAATAGGACTTAGAAATGTCATGATCTGGATTTAAATAACGGGCTTCTTGCTTACTGGCTATGTGAACTGAGCGAATTACTTATCAGTTCACTCAACTGTAAAATAGGGTTGACAGCAAAAACATGCCATTAACTTTGTAGTTTCTATGAAAATTAAATAGATTTGTTCTATAACTCTGGTATTTTAAGCCTGTAAATGCTCTGGGCTCTGCCAGATCCCTGAAAATGCCACTAAGGAGCCTCTCAGGTCTCAGTAAGATGCAGATGTCTCTGGAACATGGCAGTCCTCTACTCTGGACTCACACGGTCTAACATGCTGTGCTGAAATGATATGCACCCGACTGTGTGTTTCTTTTTGCGTTCTGACTAAATCTCTAGTTACGTGCATCACCACAAGAAATTAATTGTAACTGATATCCTCTGAGCAATTTTACAAAGATACTTCCTTGAATTTTTGATTTTTTCCTTAATAGATTGAATTCAGAGAGTAAATAAATAAAGGTTTTCAAAAGTTATTTTTGAATTGTTGAGGAGAATTCTTTTTAAAAAAGGAGAAAACAAAGAAGGAGGGAGCAAGAGTCTAGGCCGTGGGTTCTTGGGTGGTGGGTGTGCTGTGGCAACAATATCTGAAGGGGAGGGTCTTCCACATCAATAACACAAACAACCATGTAAATCAACATTAATTCAATAAATATTTTAAAAAATATTTATATTTATTTTTTATTTTTACAATGTTTGCTTTCTTTTCTAGGTGTGGTTCCCATAGAATTCCCACCACCAATTCACCTGTGCACCATCACCACAGTCCCTTGTGCTCTTCCCATCTCTGCCTTAATCCCAATCCCTCCCTCTTCCCTGTAGAATGTCTCTGTTTTGTAGTTGTCTGTTTATTTTTGGTTTATTTTGTTGTGGTTTTTCATATTATTTTTCCCCCCCTTGATCCTCTATATTCTTCCTACAAGTGAGACCATCTAGTATTTTTCTTTTTCCTTCTGACCTATTTCACTGAGCATAATCATGTCTAGCTCCATCCATGTTTCTATAAATGGCTCTAATTTGTCTTTTTTGATTGTTGTAATTCAACAAATATTAAAAAAAATTATTTTGGCTCCTTAAAAGGCATATTGGACTCCTCTTCCCAGAATTATGTTTGCAATTCTGTTGATAGAATAAAAACTGTAAAATCCTAATTAGCCTCTGAGTTAATGCCAAGGCAGTTTGTACAAGCGAGGTAAACAATGCCCTGAGACTCAGTTTTAGATGCATGTTGAAAAGAAGAAAAGCAGACCATATTCTGAACCTTTGCAAGAGTTCTGACATTGGTGGTGAAGGTATTTAAATTTATTTATCATGTGGTATTTAAATTTATTGAATGACTTAAGCAGATTAGCTGAACTGATTAAATTGACCTTTATTCACAAATTACATAATGTTTGGTGATATAGCCACTTCGATTAACTGATTGTGCAGAAATGCCTATATATTTTTATTAAACATGTATCAACTTTGTGACATTAAAATCAATGAGTTATTGAGTTATGAACCTCATGAGTAGGGTTCATAACATATTTCCCTGGACATAGTTCTGCTAAAAAATTATTCATTGTTTATCTGAAATTTAAATTTAACTTGCCATTATCTATTTTTATTTGCTGAATCCAGCATCAGAGATTTGACTCCCCCTTTTCCATGTTGCCAAATCAAAAATGTCTTAAACATATTTGCATCAGGGTGAATGATGAGCCAGGAAAGAGAAGCCAAAGATGTGACCATGCCCTTCACCCCTAATGAATGTTTCTCTACTGCTAGGACCTTCAGCACCTAAGCAGATGCTATTCTTTAAAGGTTTACTTTACTGCTTCCTTTTCAACTGGGGCTGATTTGCAACTGGGGCCCAAGTCAGATTTTGACTCCATGATAACTTAGTTGAGCGGGATATTCTAACTGTTGAATAAAAGCTTTATTTCAAACATGACGAACAGGGAGAGGAATAATAATGATGATGGTTTTAGTTAGCAGTTTTGAGTACTTGATAGATCTGAGGCATGATCCCCGGAGCCTTCACACACACCAGCTTTGTGTTCACATCAAAGCTTTGAGAAAAGGAACACTGTAATTGTCCCTATCTTACAGGAGGGAAAACTGAGGCTCAGACTAAGGTCACAGTTTTAGAGACTGGAAGGGCAGGAGGATACAGCCTCCTCCAAAATGGTTTACTGGAGAGCAAACAGTTCTAACATCTGAGTACCAGAACATGTTTGACAATGTCAGGAGACGTTTTTGGATTTCACCCCATGGGAGGGGTCAGTAGTGCTGCTAGCGATGAGTGGTAGAGGCCAGGGATATTATCATCCTACAATGCACAGGAGAGTCCCTTACCCCCAACAAAGGATTATCCAGCCCAAATTATCAGTGTGCAAAGCTTGAGAAACCCTGATGTAGAGAGAAGAAAGAAAATAAGATCGAGGGAACTTTTCCCTGCTTCCACCTCAATTCAACTCTGGAGTGTTGTGGGCTTATATTGAGTAAACATTGGCTTTTGGAGTACGACAGCAGGAACCTGGAGAAGGTGAATATGCCAAGGAAAAATGCTGGCATCTTGCCCACCCATTGCTTACCAGAGTCTGGGATTTCTTGACAATCTGTTTTGCCTTCTCCAGAGTAAGTTTCCTTGCCTCCTACAAGAACAAAATTAGATAATATTGCAACTTGAGTCTCATTTTTTTTTCCTATGTCTTTTCCAAAGTTAGGATTTGTAAAGCTCATAAATTTGCAATAAAGAAGTTATCCCATAAATCTATGATAAAATAGTTCATAAGAGGCAATTTCATGTTAATAACCACTTTTATTAAGGGATTTACTCTGTGCCAGATGCCAGGTTAAGTATTTTGCAAACATTGTCTTATTTGATCTTCACAATAGCTCTGAGAGAATATGACCTTTTTGTAGATGAGGAAATTAAGACACAGACAAGCTAAGAAACTGGTGAAATCACAGAGCCAGTGTCTGGCAGAGAAGCAGTCTGAACCCCTCTCTTCCTGCCCATTATGTTTTGCTATTCTCCCCAAGTAATGTTTCCTTCTGTCTGAAAACCCTAAGATAGGGAGTAGTCAACAGACAACATTAAGTGTCTGGTGCTTCAGAGTGGGGGAACACTAGCTACTGCCAGACAAGGTAACTCATCATCTTTCAATCTCTAGTTCTTCTCCTGGTTAGATACCGCCTGTTCACTTTCAAACATTTATAGAGCAGCTAACCACAGCATCATCTGAGTTTACACTGCAAGTCTTTTTAGTTAATTATTACCAATGACTATTGCTATGGAATCCCAAAGGCCCCATTTTTTTTGTATTTATGGGAGAGTTGGGAGAATAATAATCTTGGGAAGCAAGCAGGGGGTGCTCCCAGGCTGCTTCTCGAACTCAGTGCATGTGACTGGTCCTGCTACCTTTCTCTTGCACACCCAACTTTGGGCTTACTGAGTGCACATCCTTGAGCAAATTATACTCTGAGCCCTTCATTATCCACAGAAGGATTCCTTAACATACAGGAAAGCCCTATTTTTTATTATCTGCAATAAGGGAATTATAGCTACCTACCTCCCAGGTATGCTGTGAGAATGACACCACCATTCATGGAGAGTCCTGGGCCTTTCTCAACTGTCCTCTACTTAGTGATTGATTGGTTGACTGGAAAATTTCTGTCTTTCAGCCAAGATTAAGCTTCACCCAAATTAGTAGGTTGTGAGGCTTTGGGGAAAGCACTGTGGTTCTCAGTCCGAGAACTCAGAGCATTGTTAGTACATTTAAGCAGAAATAACAGGTGGTGGACTGGGACTTGGAGCTGACTGGTCTGCAGATCAAGCTTCATGGGAGATGCTGGTCATTGTTGCTAATGGATGCTCACGCCTCAAGTCCCAACTTGACTCCTTTGCTCATTCAACACCCTGGAAGCTGCTCTCCTCCTCACCCTGGGTCTATGTGATGTACTGAAGACATCAGCCATATTGAGTGAACATGAGTGGAAGAAAGAATGAGCTCAGTATGAGCCTGAGTTGGAGTGAATTTTTCAGAACATGTTTTATTTAGGAAAAGGCCAGCAGAACCAGGGGCAGTGTGCCTTCTGTGGACCAACACTGAACCCTCTCCCTGATAGCTGCTTCAGATTACACTCCTACAACTCAACTTCAAAAACTAGAAACCTTAGCTCTCTGTCAGAGGCAGCAATTTTGCTGACTTCTTAGAGTGCATGTTAGTGACTTAAGAAGTCTCTGCAGGTGGGTTGGGTTGCCAAGATGTCCTGTTCCTTAAAACAGCGAAACACTACAGTTCTGGCTGGCAAACAGTTGTGTCCCTGAGGTTCCTAGTGTCCCCATCACTGCTCTGGCCAACTAGTACTCCTAGACCCCTTCATAATCAGTCCACGAAAGTGACAATGTTGTAGTACCCTCAGTGAGGGCCTCCCCCATTCTCCAATACCATACGGTAGGTCGACTCACTGACTTAGCAGCAGGTCCATTACAATGCTAATTTTAAAACATGGATGTCTTTAATAAAAAGATGACTTAAGGAGTAGTCCCATATAAAACCTGATTTTATAGAATGCAATTTTGGCCTTTTCTGGAAATTCTTATAAAATAATAAAGTAAGCATCTCTGGCGAGGTTGATATAAAACACTAGATTTACATGCATATTTCTGCTATGGTGTCCTACATAGTTGCCCAAATTAATTTAAAGCTCGTTCTCCCCAAATACTGAACTTGAAGTTAGTGTGTGTCCCTTTACCTTAATTATGTGCCCTCTGCCTCTCTGTCTCAGTAACACCCTTTTCCACTCGGAAGCACAGCTCAAGCATCCACAAAAAGTGGAAGAAAAATTCATGATATTATGTTGAGCAAGGAAAATAGGCTAGCAGATTTTCTGTGCACACATGCACAGAAACAAAAATCTTGCAAGGCAATATGTCATAATAATAGTAGGTGAAAACGTTTTCTTTTGGTGTTTTCTATGTTTGCTATATTTTCAATAATGGGCACACATTTAGCAAAAAAGTGCTTAGAAAACTTTTGCCTCATATCTTATTGAGAAAGAAAATAATGTGGTCACAGCACAAGGATGCGGTGAGGGTCTGGAGACCCTCCAGGTGAGCAGCGTAGACACATCTGCTCTCCCAGACTTTCCTTGTCGGCAAGGGGACGGACTGGGAACAAGCACAGTAAATGAAAGTGATACGGACTTAGAGGGCCTTAGAAGTGTCCTTCTAGGAAAGGCCATCTAGATCCCCTTTAGAGAATCAATTTGATTTTTTTTTAAGATTTATTTACTTATGCATACAAGAGCTGGGGTATAGGCCACAGTTGTGGGAGGTGAGAGGATACACCAGAGACAGAGTGGGAAGCAGAAAAGGCAGACTGAATGAAGTACACTGCTGAGTGGAGCAGTGGGCAAAGCAGGAGAGGTCTGCTGTGCCATGTGGGTCACCTCCCTGTCTGGGAATCGGATGTGTGCTGCTGTACTGTGGATGCTTCACAGTGTGGCACTCAACCCACTGAGCCACCAGGGAGGCCCCTCAATTTGATTTTGATCCAGTCAAACTTTTGGGGGAATCAGTGGTAGTATGGGATGAAGATAAACAAATAAAAATTATGAGATGACCAGGGTTGCAAGGAAGACCTTCTGACACACCATGCTGGGCATGGTAGGTGCTCTTTGTTTTCCTGGAGGACTTGAGGCAGGCTCATCTGGTTTGACTAGGGTACCACTTTCTCCCATGGTCCAAGTGCATTAACACCAACAAAAAGACAATCTAGATAAAAGCCTGCTCCTTCCTCATCCCCCAGTATCCCCCAGGAGAAAATATATGTAAGGACTCAAATGTTTGGCAAAGTCAATTTGTTTGCTTGTCTTTATGGTAGGCAAAAGGAGCAGGTTGTAAATAACATGAAAATGAAGATAATTGCTCTCTCCCTTTGTCAACATTTTCACTGTTGGCAATAGAACGCTTAATTCATTGTTCTAAAGTATGAGGCCTACTCTTCCATCTTCTGAAAAATTAAACCTTCAGAATGGAGGGTGAAATTGTAATCAGCGACTGGAGAGAAAGTTTGGGAATGGATTGTGAAATAGATATAAAACTCTTCTGGTTGAAAGCCAAAATGATGTTTATGACTGAGATAGGGCAACTGTCTGAGGCATAAACAAATTCTCTTTGGTTCCGGAAGTGTTCCTTTGGTCCTGCAAGCTATTAGGATCTCACTAGTTTCTCCTTTTTAATACAGCGTTTCCTTATTCCAGCCTCAAGTCCTCTTCAAAGTCTATATAACACTGTCATAAGTGGATTGCTGAGGAAACTATCACATAGGTTCACACAAATGTATGCCTTTAGCCTGGGTGGTTATGGTTCAAAGAACCATGACGATGTACATTGGCTTTCCTCATGTAAGAACTTAGAAAATTGCAACGACGTGATGGCATGAGGCACTAGCATTTTATAAAAGGGGAGAGGACACCCCTTTGTTCGGTCATCAGAGCTCACAGTGGCATATATCCATGGTGGCTCATGAAACACTTTCATCTAGATTGATATGTGTTTATCCAAACCAGAGGCAGCCCCAAACCTTCAAATTAGAGGATCATCTTGGTGACTACTGACTGTTCTTATACTCTAGAATAATGGCAGTTCTTGATTCTGGGTTCTGAGCTGTTTGCCTGAGCTGAGCTGATGGAAATTAAAGACACAGACCAAGCGCCCATTGCCATCAGTTTCTAGGGCAAAGGGTGCCTGGTAGGGTTTGTGCACTGCCAGGCATTAACCAAAAAGGAACATACATATAAGAAAGAATTCGGTCAAAATGGAATGTAGGTAAGATTTCCATCTTCAGTGAAAGCTCTTTAAATATTGTATTGATCAACAGATGATGATCTCCACTGTTATTTCCCATTTAAAGTGAATTTGGACTCTAGAATATTTGTGGGTTTGAATCCTAGCTTTGTCATTTACTACTTGTGGTACCTTGGTTAAGCACTCTATCAATTTCCTCTTCTGCAAAATGGGGATGATAAAAGTATTTTTTGATGAGAATCTCTAAACTTATTGCTTAGATTAGTGCCTTGCATGAAATAACCATAATATCAGTGTTAATAGCAAGTGATGTTTTTATTTTGGGCTATTTGTCACCAATACACAGCTGGAAAAATGACAATAATGAAACATCAACTTACAGAAATGTATGTTATTTTTTCAGTGATCCTGAAAACTACCCTGATGGGAAAGCATTATTTATCCCACTTTATAGATGAGAGACTAGAGACTTAGATAGTAACATTTTAACCAGGACCACTCTGCGAGTGAAACTGATGGTGCTCTAGAATGAAGGAACCCTGAAGTTCTAATGCAAGCAAGAAAACATGGTTTTGGAGATTTCCCCAAAGCTTTGAGGAATGGCAGATATAATTCACATGGAGGACAAATGATTTAATGGAAAGGATCATGTGGTCAGGGGAGAAAATTGGCTCTGTATCCCAATGACCTATACACCAAACGTGAAACTTCATGTTATCCGTGTACAGGCATAGGAGGAAGCGTATGATTGATAATGAAAGGAGAAAGAAATATTCATTCAGTCAGTGATTTCTTTGTGCAATCATTCATTCTATTCATTCATGCCACAAATACTTATCCAGTGTCTGTATTGTGCTATGAACTATAGTTAATGAGACAAAAATCCATGTCACCAAGGGTTTTATAGCCTGGGGTTTTATACACTGACAGCAAATTGTGATTAGAACACAATGTTGGAAGTCTTAGTGGTAATTAATATTTCCTTTATCTTAAGATAAGGTAAACCAAGGCTTCCAGAGGATAAATAACTTGCCCAAAATCAAAGAACCAGTAAGTCACATAGTCCAGATACAGTTCAGACTTAATTGGCACAAAAGCCCATGATTTTAATTGTTCTCTGGGAGATGTTAATAGGTGTGCTTGAAAAGAATATTTTTTAAAGATAAAATGTTTAGGAAATTTGTGAACTAAATGTCCCTTTCAGAGAGCCACAGTACATATTAGTATATTCAAGACTTTCAGCCACTTTGTAATTTTGGAATTCTATTTAAAAAGGGAATTTCCCAAACATTTAAATATTTTCATCAATTCACATTGCACTGCATTGACTATGCTGAGAGAACATGTAAAGAATATAACACACAGGATATGTTTAGGATCTCAGTATAATTTCCCTTGACTTATGTGTTGTTGAACTGGACAATCACTAGTGGGCCTTCGTGGGTTCTGTGATGTAAAAGAATCAAATTCTGCTTTGCTTAGGAGTAAAGGAAGTAAAGAAAAATAATACTTTTAGTTATGAGTTTCTACAGTGAACCATTTTTAGTGATAGAGTTCTCTGCTATCAATTATAGCTGCAGTAGATTTGAAAATTACAGAAAATGCCTTTTGTTCGCTTCATATTTTTGACAGCAGTGACAGGTTCCCACAAAAGAGAAATCCTCGGGGAAGTGAAATGATGACTTTAGATGTGCTTTTTTTATTGCCAAAGAGCAGACATGTACGAGGCAGTTTTGTGGGTGAGGAGATCATTGATTTGCTAGAATTTATTGGGACAAGCTATTCGGTGGTATAAGTTGACTTGTAAATGGGGCTAGATTTGGAAGAAGCTATTTCCAAGGACTTGACTTCTAATTAGATATAGTAAGTGCATAAATAACTCCAGTATGAGGCAGATTGGAAGAGGCAAGAGAAAGGGATCAAAAAGGTTTGAGATAATTATTTTTAAGTGGAAAACAAAGGTAGGAACCCTATCTGCTTATAACTTTTTATCAAATGGTGGCATGTCTGGACTTTGGGTGGAATTTGCTGGCCTATAATTGTATCTGAGTTAACATTATATCATAGAGTGACTATTTTCCAATATGTAGGATTTAACTCTACCAAAACCCAATTTTATTTTCATGTTCCACACTTCCCAGTTTTTATGGACATTTATGACTTTAAGATATGTGGGGAAAATGAAGTCCGTTCACACTACCTTCTTCATGCAGGGACCAAAAAAAAAAAAAAAGGAAGATAGGACAAGAATAAAGCTATTGCATCAAAATGCATTCCCTTTATCACTGGATGTCTCTTTCTTCATACATATTTTAACACTAGCTAAATTTTCTGTCTTTCTATGTTAATTCTACATTATGGAGCTATTAGAATCATTAATAAATTTAGTCACCCTATTCCTATCCTTTTCTCCCGGCAACACCTTTAAAAAGGAGTCTATTTTAAACAGAACTATCCTTGTTATATTTCCTTTACTTACATTATTCATTAATTTTGCTATTATGGTCATCACCATCATCCCATACTACTTCATCACCTTTCATAGAGGTTCATCAAGTTCAATGGTTCAAGTTCTGTACCTGGCATTATATATACTGTATATCCCAACTCTATATAACTTGGAGAGTTAAGAACTGATGGTTTTATAGATGAAAAATGCAAAATCTACTGCTGTTAAGTGGGCTATTCAAGGTTTCACAACTAATCTTTCCATTTTGACTGTTTCTTCCCTAACATCTAGGCATACACACATACACACAGTGCTAGATTCCATAGATAATTGGATTAGTCAGATGGTGGGTGAGTTTCAGTCACTGGATTGTCTTAGTTCCATTGTTTTGTAATTGACTATTCCAATTTTGTACAGTTATTCTATTGCATTCAAGTTGTTAGATTAGTGTGGTACAATGTTACACAATCAATTTAGCTATTGCTGCCATAAAAAAAATCACCACAAATTTAGCATCTTAAAGCAACACAAATTTATTCTTTTACAGTTATGTAGGTCAGAAGTTCAAAATGATACTTAGGGGGCTAACCTGAAGTCAATAGAGTTGACTCTTTTTGTGGCTTCTAGAAGAGGGTTGGCTTTTTGCTTCTTCAATTTCTAGAGGCTGCATATTCCTTTGTGGATGACCTCATCACTCTGACCTCTATTTCTATTGTCATTTTTACCCCTCACAAACTGATCCTTTTGTTTCCCTTGTGCTAACAGCTACGGGTCACTTAGTGACACTTTGGTCAATGAAAGACCACACATAATGGTGGTCACAGTGGGTACACTGCATGATGTGGGTGTGAAGTGGGCTATACTATTTAGGTTTGTATAACTACACTGTGTACATTTTGTACAATGAGGAAATGTCTAACAACCCATTTCTCAGCATATACCCCTTCTTTCAGCAATGCATGAATTTCAATAGATTCGCCCATCTAATTCAGGTAATCTTAATTTAATCATAACTGCAAAGTCATTTTTTGCCACATAAGGCAGCATTTTTAGGTTCTGGCAAGGAGAATATGACCTTCTTGGAGGAGAGCATTATTCTGTGTACTACACCATTCATTCAACAAGTACTTATTAAACAATATGTGCATGAACTGTGCTGTTCTTTATGGAAGTCACAGGGAACAGCATGTGTCTGAGAAGTGAAATAGTCAAATTTTGTGTTCAAGGAATTTACACCCTAACAGAAAGGGAAGAGTTTAAATAATGATTTTACAACTATTTAACTTATTGTACGACTATTTAATTATAACTATAATCATATATGGAAGGAATCCTGGAGTACCTGGCTTATACTGAGGTGGGTGTAGGGAAAGACTTTCTAGAGGAAATCATTTCTGAGTTCAGTTTTGATGTGGGAAATAAATTAGGTGAATATGAGGGCTATTAAACTTTAAAATTCAACAAACTGTTTAGAATGTTCATAGCAACTAAAGTCATTAACTTTCTTGAGCTAAGAGAAGAAAGAAGAAAGTTCTCAAAATGAAATAGTTGTCACTTATTTTTTAACTTCTTAAAAGCATCTAGACAAGAAACATGGTCAAATCTTGAATGCCATATAATTACCTTCCTAGGAATCATTTGGCTTCTTCTGCTATCAGAAGTCAAAGATAACTGGTCTTTTGCAAATTACTGTTAACCTTTGAAGAGTTTTGAGATCTCTATGAGTTTAATAACCCCCAATAAATCTTTAAGCCAGTCTAAGTAGATGAATTCTCCAACATTCCAAATATAGGCTTAAACAACATTACAGCTTGGAATCTCTGACAGGAGCCTTTGAAATGCTTGGAGGATTGATTGAACAGTAGACTGTACATCCAAACTCAGTATTCCATGCTCTCTTCAGCTCCCATGAGTTTTAGCCTTCAAATCTTCAGGGAGTAATTAAATTTAGTGCTCTCTGATATTTAAAACCACTTTGTGTCTGTGATAATTTCTTATCCAATGCCCATCAAAGAGTTTTGTTGAAGCATAATAGGCAAAATGGAATATCATTTTAATTTTCACTTTTTAAATTATGAGCAAAAGATCAATATTTCACCTACAATTTTTGGTCCTTTTATCTTTTTCTGTAAAGCAATTGCTTTGGCCTTTCCTTGCTTTTTATTTATTTTTTACTTCATAAGAGTTTTTTTGATTCATAGGGATAATAACTATGTGGAGCACATTACAAAAACCTTTTTCCAAATTTGCCTTTTATCTTTTGATTTTGACTTTGTATATGGTAGGTTTTCACTAGTCAGATGTATTTCTTTTGGTGATATTTGGATTGCAAAGTGCAAAGAAAATTGCTCAGGTTTTCATTTTTTGTGGTGTCATCCTTTGTAATTTAAATATTAATTCATTTGGAATTTATTTTGCTTTAGGGAATAAATACCTAGCTTCAATCTTATTCCCATATGGCTAGTCTTTAGTTTCCATTCATTTACTAAAGAAGCCAGTGTTTTACTACTGATTTGCAATGCTATTTTTATTAAAAACAAGATTCTCAAATTGGGTTTATTTTTAGACATAAAATAATTTAGACATAAAATATTTCTGTTCCATTTTAAACTGACTTTTCTGCATATGGAGTGTTATTTTCCACTGCCACGCAGCTCATTTTTCATAATTACCATGGATGTTTAAAAGGAAACTTTAAAAACATTGTCATGTATGCAACTCTATAACCAATGCTTTTATTTTTTTAAGATTTATTTATTTATGCTTACAAGAGCTGGGGTATAGGCTAGAATCGCTGGAGTTGAGAGGATTCACCAGAGACAGAGTGGGGAGCTGAACAGGCAGATTTAAATGAAATACACTGCTGAGGGGAGCAGCAGGCAAAGCAGGAGAGGTCTGCTGTGCCATGTGGGTCACCCTCCCTGGGATGGAACTCACGCTGTTATGCCATGGATGCTTCACAGCGTGGTGCTTAACCCGCTGGGCCACCAGGGAGGCCCACAAATGACTTTCTTGAATTCTGATTTCTCATTTATAAAACTGGCTAATGGAATACACTTTCCATTTTGTGGAAGGTTTTTGGAGGATGTATGACAATACCTAGTCCAGATTTTGGTGTGTTGTCTAAAACTTAGTCCAGGATCGGTGCTTGTTGTCTTTTACTTTTTGACCCCTACTATCTACCTGTCATATGATAGGAGCTTAGTAAATGTATATTACAGGAATAAAAGAATAACTGTGCTTTAGCTTGTCAATTTCATCTAAGACCTTTGTGACACTGACCTTCAGTTCACAAAATGAGACAATTTGGAAAACTTTATTAATTCTTCCAGAATGTTAAGATGCATAATAAATGTTCCCATGCTGTAGGTTATTCTTTCTTAAATGTTTTCTTCAAAAATAACATTTGATTTTCTAGTTGTTTGCCAAAGCACAGTTGAAGATCAGCCAGCACATAGAGGGAATTCCCTTAACCTTCAACTATGATGGTCACACAAATAACTTCTTTTTTCTTATTTTTTTTTTTCCTAGCCTGTTTGCATGAGAAAACATTCACATACTAGTTAAGATGGAAAACAGGGAAGAACAAATTCAGCAGAGGTGTATGGTCAGATAACTAAATGGGAAGAGAAGCTAAGTTATTTCTTTTTTGTTTAGGGTTGAGCTATTATTTGCTACTTGTCTGTGTCCATTGTGCATGTCCAGTGAATGAAAATTCCAATGAAATGATGATCACAGAGGAAACAGTTTCCTTGTTTGACAGAAAGGGTCTGTTAAACTGAGAAAACTTAATTCATTTTTTATCTGTGCACTTTCCACAAAAAAAAGGCAAGTCATAATTACATTGCTTTGTGATTATGGACAAGGCAGGAGAAGCCAAACATAGAGTCCAGAGATCTGAGTCTTGTTAAAAAGAAAGAGAGAGACAAATTAAAGAAGTTTACAAATACACACACACACAGACACACCCTGCTAACAAAATGGAGTTTAGGAAGTTTAGGATTAGCGATTACTTTTCTTAAATAAGAACAAAGAAGAATAATTGCTGGTCATTAGAGAGTATCTTGGATTTAAAGTAAAGAAACTCTAAACTCTGATCCTCTTGCCAATTCAATCTTCTGCTCATTCAGGGATTCTTTTTTTTTTTTTTTCTGAACACCAACTTGACTTCAAGATTTGAGGTAGCCTCTGAGGATATGCCTCAGAAAGCTCTTATTCAAGTTGGGGTGGGAGGTTACTTGTAAAATGACACCAGGCTATCACAACAGGAAAATGACTCAGATGCATATCTGGGGGATAACAGCAGATTTGTTCACAAAGGAAGACTGGACAGGACAGAATGAATGCCCATGGTGAATCTTTTGGATGATTAGAAGAAGAAAACCCTATTTCTAAATAAACAGTTGTGTCTATATAAGGATATTCACTAGGAGTTCACACATCAGCAAGGTTTGAAAGAGAATCTAGAAGTAAGTGCATTCATTATATGGTATCACTGCCCCCTTTTTACAGATATAACTGAATTCAAGTGTTAGCCTATCCATTCAACATATATTTATTGGGCATCCGTATTGTGTCAGCCCTTACCAGGCAGTGGGAAATAGAGAAATATGATAGATACAGTTCCAGCCTTACAACCCATAGTTGTGGAGAAAAAAAAAAAAGAGAGAGCAATTAATGAAGTTTACACACACACACACACACACACACACACACCGTGCTAACAAAATGGAGTTTAAGATTAGAGATTACTTTCATCAATAGTTCACCATTAATTTCATGGAGATAGGGCCTCCCTGGTGGCGCAGTGGGTTTAGTGCCGCACTGTGAAGCACACGCTGCACACTAGCATGAGTTCTATCCCCAGCCAGGGAGGGGACCCACATGGCGCAGCAGATCTCTCCTGCCTCACCCACTGTTCCCCTCAGCAGTGTATTTCAGTCCATCTGCCTGTTGTGGTCCCCACTCTATCTGTCTCTGGTGAATCCTCTCATCTCCCTGGACTCTGGCCTGTACCCTAGCTCTTGTATGCATGAGTGAATGGATCTTTAAAAAAATTTCATGGAGATAGACACTTAAATTAATGAATAAATGCAACAGGGATAGTGCAATGCTAGCTAGAAGGACATGATCATGAGAACAGTGAGAAAGGATGTCAAATCCTTACTGGAGAGGGAGCGTGGTATCAGGGACAGCTTCTTGGAAGAACTGACAACTGAGTTTAGTTTTCAAGAATGACTCAGGGAAAGAACATTATAGTCACGGGGTCTGGGGGCAAAACCTGGAGGCTAGAATAAGAAGGTTATGGTAGGAATTATAAGGAGTGTTGCATGACTGACAGAACTGAGAGGGATAAGGTAATTCTTTTTTTTTTTTTTTATTAGTTATATTTGACATCATTTGTAGTCCCCAGGGGGTACCCACCACCATTTCACCCATGCACCATCACCTCAGTCCCTTGTGCACCCTCTGACATCTTCCCCGTCTTTGCCCTCCCCCCTTCCCCTCCCCTCCCCCATGGTCCCTTTGGGGGATAAGGTAATTCTTAAAGAACAAGACTGGAGAGATAATATAGGTCTGTTCATGGAACCTAGATTTTGTCTTAAAGATGGATGATTTTGAAGGAATTTAGGAAGGGAAGGGAGCATAGTCAGATTTGCACTTTAGGAATATCATTTTGGTGACTGGATTTGAGAAGTTAAAAACTGGAGGTAGAGGTTTCAGTTAAGAAGTTACTGAAGGATTCCATCCTAAAAATGTTAGGCTCATGAATTAGGCAAGTGAAGTCAGGGATAGAGAGGCAGCTTAACTAGGAACAACCATTTAGGTGAGAGGTGGTGTTGGTGAAACTGAGTTATGGAATATCAAAGGCATACCTGGTGAGTAGAAATGATTGCAGTTTGGCTACTAATTTGTGTTCAAGGTGCTTTGGCACCTACAGATGAAGATACTTATTTGGTAATTCTATGTTTTCGTTGTAGCTTGAGGAAAATTTTCAGTTTTATTTGCAAGCCTTAATAACATGTAATCTTCACATAAACCCTTTGAAGTAGGCTGTACTATATTCTCCATTTTACAGATGAGGAAACTGAGACACAAGAAAGTTTAAATAATATATTTCAAATCACTTAAGAGTGTGATAGAGCTAGAGACAATTACCCTTGCAGGCTGGCACTAGAATCCATGTGTTTCATCACCTGAGTACCCTACCTGTTACCACTCAGGGAGAAAATCTATAGCAAGCAAAGGCCTAGTTTGGTATATCACAGTGCCTAGGAAGGGAATAGTGACCCCTCAAAGAGACAGATACAGATAATCAGGGAAAGGTAGAGAAATGTCTGGAGGGTAGTGAAAAATCAGTGTCAAATGCAGCAGATAATGAATAAAAATGTTCTTAGATTTGGCATTAGGAAGTCACTGGTTACCTTAAGGAGAGGTGCTGCAGGAGAGGGTGGAGTTAGAGACCAGACAGCAGTAGGTTGTGAAGCGAATAGGATCTGAGGAAGAAGAAAAGTTCTCCTTTGTTGCAAAGATATTTGGAAGAGGAGGATAATCACAATGATTATGCCAACACTTATTGAGTACATATGCTATACATAGGCACTGTTCTAAAATTCATGCCCCTATGTATCATATGTGCACACACACATGCATATGTATGTATATAAATACACATAGAGGCACATGGTAATTTGTTTAATATTCATAAACATGTTATGAGTTCCTACTATTATCTTTATTTTACAGATGAAGACACTGAGGCCCAAAGCAATTAAACAACTTGATAAAGGAGAAACAGATAGTAAGAACTGCTATCAGGTTTGAGTCCAGGTGGTTTGGCTGGAAGATCTGTGTTCTTAACTATTATGTAGAGCTGCCATTTAATTGGAGGTAGGTGAGAAAGTTGCTTATAATTGGAGGGAAGTAAGGGCCCTGGGAGGTTTATTTTTACATATAATTTTTGGAATGGGAGACATTTGGTCAATGATTAGACATCTTTATTTTATTGCTTTGCCATAGATATTATCGGTATAACTTTGCCCAATCAGCACTCTATTATGAAAAAACTCATAAAAAAAGGAGTGAACTCTAAACAGATTGGTTTTAAAACCTCCAATCTTCATACTCCTTCTAAGAGGAATTAGAGAAGACTAGCAATCTACTAACAGTTTAAAGTAATGAAACTATCAGAAAAAGTGTTGCCATCAAGGAAAGATTGGAAATCAAGAGACTGAGCATGATTCTGGGAATAGGTGGAGATATATGACCCTGGATGTCTGGGAGGTCACCAGGTGTCAAAGAAATGGTCGGCAGCAGTTTGGCTTGGTCACAACAGTTTTCAGACTTGGGCCAGGCTCAGGATAACATTCCTACCCTCCAGTGCTCATCAAATCTTGTAGAAGCACAGGTGATAAAGCCCCACATCTATTTCTGAAAACTGCTCACATTCTAAAATAAGGTAAACATTTTGCACTCTGGTATAGTCCATTGAGACCAGATAATTCCGCACAAGAAAAAGTCTCTTCAACACATGGTATTGGGAAAACTGGACAGTCACAGGCAAAAGAATGAAACTAGACATTCTCCACTATGGACAAAAATTAATTCAAAATGACTTAAAGACTTAGAAGTAAGACCCGAAATCATAAAATACATAGAAAAAAAAAAAAGGTAAAACACTGTGACATTGACTTTAGCAATATCTTCAGAGATTCAACTCCAATGACAAGGGAAACAAAAATAAAATAAACAAATGGCACTACATCAAGCCCCAAACTGCATAACAAAAGAAACTATCATTAAGATAATGTTAATATCTAAGATTTATAAAGAACTCATACAATGCAACAAAAAAACCCTGATCAATAAATGTACAGAAGGTCTAAATATACATGTCTTCAAAGACATCTAGATTAAACAAATAAGCATGTGAAAAGATGTTCTTTATTGCTTATCATTAGGGAAATGCAAATCAAAATCACACTGAGATACTATCTCTGCCCATGAGAATGGCCTATATCAAAAATATCAGAAATAAGTTTTGTTGGGAGTATAACATATACAAGGAAACCTTATATACCATTAGTGGTCCAGACCCTGTGAAAACAATATAGAGAGGCCTCCCATGAGGTGCACCGGTTGAGCGCCCCACTGTGAAGCATCCACAGCAAAGCAATGCAAGCTCAATCTCCTGCCTGGGAGAGAACCCACAGGGTGCAGCAGACCCCTCCTGTCTCGCCTGCTGCTCCCTTCAGCAGTGTGTTCAAGTCTATCTGCCTGTTCTTCTCCCCACTTTGTCTCTGGTGAATCTTCTCACCTCCCGCTACTCTGGTCTGTACCCCAGCTCTTGTATGTCTAAATAAATAAATATTAAAACAAAACAAAAAAGCCCAAAATAATATAGAGGTTTCCTAAAACACCTTTCCCAAATGATCCAGAAACTACACTCCTAAGTATCTGTCTGAAAAATATAACACAGTAATTCAAAGGGATAGATGCATTCCTACCTTCACTTCGGCACTTTTTTACAATAGCCATGTTAAACAAACAGTGTAAGTGCCCAAAGACTCATAGGCAGACAAAAATATGTGATAATATTGCTCAATTATAATACAGAAGAAATCTTGTCATTTGTGATAACATGGAGGGAATTAAAAGGATTATGCTAAGTGAAATAAATCAGAAGAGAGACAGATGATTTCACTATTGTGGAATATAAAGAAGCAAAGCAAAGGAACAGACAAAACTAAACCAAAATGAATCTTTGGATCTGACTGCAGAATTGAGTACCAGAGGGGGTGGGAAGTGAGGAACAAACTATAGAGGGGGCCCAGTGGATTATGTGGAGCATTATGGGTACATTGGAGATAGGTGTGGGGGGGTAACAAACATCTGAAGGGGTGTGAACCTATACCCCTAAATCACAAACAGTGTTGTAAACTAATGTTATCTCAATAAAATAAAAATAAAAACAAGAATAAACCAAACCAAAAACAGTTTGGGGACATTTTTATAAAGACACATGAGCTCATAGGGCCAAGCACACTTTTATGAGGACACTGTTGACTCTATGGGATAAAATTTAGTCATTAATAAATCTTAGAAAATGGTCAATTTTCTGTTCATCTATAATTTTTCTTAACCCTTACTACCTGAAACCTTCCATTAAAAGAGATGCCCAATATTTTATTCGACATGATGTTTAAAAAATAAAAGTCAAGTCTTGAGCTGGTTTGTTTATTTCTCAGTTGAATATCAAGAAATTGTCATGTGTCACCTTTTCATAAAAAGAGTGCAAACTTGCTCCTTCCCAGCTGCATTTATATCAGCTTGGATTTCAGAAAAACATGAATCCCTGTGCAATCACACACTCCCACACACTCAGTTTTGGAGAGCTTCTGGTTCCTGCAGAAATCAGATTCACTGTGGGATCAAACGTTCAGAAGTTTGGATTGCTTTGGTAAGACAGTGTGTCTCCCCCGCAGCAGTTTAAATGGGTCAGAGACCTCGGGGAAATAAGGAGACTCTATCTCCACCAGGGCACACCCTTTGAATACAATTCCCTTTTTATGTGGATCAAAGTAGTATGGAGTAAGTCTTGAGTATGCCTTTGAGATGCTTGTAGGTACAGCATGTTCCTTGAGCTGAGGGTGGTCTGTTAGGAAGAGGTCTATTCAAAGCTACAGGGTCTCTCAGAGGGAGACTCACAAAGCAGAGAAGGCTCCCACCTGCCCCAGCCCAGCTGAAGCTTTCCACTGTAATCCTGCTCTAAAAAAGAGGGTTAAAGAGCAGTAGGACACATGGGATGAGTCACATCCCATTTTCATTGAAAAATTGTTGCATGAGAATAATTATTACACACACACACACACACACACACCACAAACCATCAGTGGGCAGTGCCTTGTTTTGTGTGCAAATAAGAGGAGGAATGATATAAATAATCCAAAGTAAGTATTACAAAACCATTTGAGTGGTCTTGAAAATGCAGTCAGCAATGTTCATTTCTCTTTTCCTTTCCCCTCTTTCTCCAATTACTCTCATTCCCCCTCCTCTCCTCCCTCTTCCCAGATCTATTCTGGGGAAAGCTGAACACTGTAAGCTTCATTAAATTAGGGGTGGGTTCATGGTAGATAAGGATATGAAGATGCAGCTAAAGGGATGGTAAGATGTGGGCCTGGAAGTTCAATTGTGCTTTTTGTGATGAATAGGTGGTTCATACAAAACTCCAACTGTGGTTCCACCTTTTTGGCCCCACTAAAGTGAGATTCCTTTTGCTCTACACTGCTGTTTCCTACACTGCTAGTTTTTCCCTGGAGCAGAGTGCCGACCTTCTTCCCTTCATATGGCAGCATACCTTTCAGAGGTGTGATGGCCTGAATTGCTCCATTTATATATATATATATATATATATATATTTAAAGATTTATTTATGCATACAAGAACTGGGGTACATACAGGCCAGAGGTGTGTGGAGTGAGAGAATTCACCAGAGACAGGAGAGGTCTGCTGCACCACGTGGGTCCCCTCCCTGGCTAGGGATCAAACTCCCGCTGCTGTGCCATGGATGCTGCACAGTATGGTGCTCAAAGCACTGCGCCACCAGGGAGGCCCACCATTTATATTTTACCAGAATCTAAAATGCATGTAAAGAAGAAGGTAGAGTGTGCAAACTCCTGCTTGTGGCTGACCCAGGGACAGTGGTGCAGTTCAAAGGAACAGTGTTCAGGAGTATCCATGAGGCATGGGTACAACAGTTAAGAACTTGGGCTTTAAAGACAAATACCTGGTGCTGACTCCTCTGTTGCCACTTACTCTGTGTAACATAGATAAAGGCTTAACTTCTCCTGTTCTCAATTTCCTCAACTGTAAAATAAATACACCTCAATAACTGTTAAGTGACATCATTCATGCAAAGTGCAATGCTTAATGTGTTATCCATATGCCTAGAATGTGCCTGCCTAGATGGAGACATCATAAATGGGGGAGCTGCAGACCTGCTCCCTGAAAAGCTTAAGTCTTAAGAATAGAATCTATATAAATATAACCTCTTTATGGCTCAGTGCCTCCTGTTGCTCACCTGGAACAAGTCAACCATGACAATAACTACTTCATACAATTAAATGAATTAATATGCACAAAGCATTTAGAACAGTACTTCACAGTACGATGATGGTTGAGGGGAAGAATTTAGGAGTACTATGGCAGAGAAGGGGACAAGAGATGAGCTTGAAGGATGGGCATGGTGTTGACAAGTCATTCTGGGCACAAAAGGTGCAAAGGAAGAAGGTTGAGGAAGGCTCAAGGCTAAGCCAATCCCTCCCTGTTTTACAGCAGCATGGAACATAAGGATAACAGTGGTGGGCCAATCTGGGCAGCTCTTAGAGAATCCTAACATGCTAAGTGAAAATTTATACTTGTGTAGGCAATGAGGAGATTATATGCAGGGGGCATTAGTATCATGAGAGACAGGTATTGGGGAAATTAGTATGGCCACTAAGGAAAGAAAATCAGAATTTCTATCAATGATGCAAATGAAAGGTCAGTGAAGCTTCACTCAACCAAATGTTTTTTGATTCATATAAAATGCCATACTTGGCATTGGGTAGACAGTGGTACACAAGAGGCTCAAGCAGAGTCTGTCTACCTAGAGGTTATAGCCTGGTGGGAATGACAGATAGACAAGTAGTCTTACAAGTGTATCATTTAAAATGAGGCAAGTTCAGTGAAGGAACCCAGAGGAGCTTTGATAAGAGGGTAATGTACTAGAACTCAGGGTTAACCCCCCTGGAGGAGGAATATATTAGCTGAGATCTGAAGGATAAGAAAAGGTATTTCTGACCACAATGTAGAAAGAAAGTGCAAGCAGATTTGATTGGACTAACATGGAAGTTAATGTGGAGTTACAACAAAGGTTGTGGTGTGAATGAATGCTTTCATAAAATGATACTGTTACATACAAGAACACAGATTAATCTCATAAGCAAAAGAAGCCACAAAGGAGTGTGTATTGGATGTATTATATAAAGTATTATATGAAGTATCTAGTACTTTATATAAATGAACTAACCTGTAGCAATATATTTCAGAATAGTCCCTACACTGGGTGGTGAGTGTTGACCAAGGCTGTCATGAGGAAGACTTCTGGAAGGTTGGACCTGTTCCATATTTGAGTCTTTATTTTTAATATTACCTACTTTTTATTCTATGTATGAATTCATCACTGCTTTGTCAGTATCATTTGTATGCCATGGAAATGAACAGAAGGTCTGATAGATACCATTAAGAATATGCTCAAAATATAATGTTGGGGCAGGAGAAAGCAGAATAAAAATTTGCATGCAACATCATAGCTCTCAAATAAATTATTAATATATTACAATTTATTTGAAAAGGAAAACATCTAACACTCAAACACATTGGTTGTTTCTTGTGATGGGATTTCAGTTGATTGTTATACAGAAACACTGATAATGGTTAAGGAGACCAACCAGTCCTTCTAAGTAAAAGATTGGATGCAGATTTTATGTCTGTCTTTTTTCTTAAAGGTTTGATTTTAAAAAAGTTATGTAAACTCTTTAACCTCCAGTTAGCTCTGTTTTTTAAAAAAGGGGGTCATCATGGTGTCTTCCTCCCAGGGATGTTTGGTGAACTAAATAAGATGAATGGAAGCACAGTGAGCATTCAGTGCCAGTTTTTGCCTTTGAAGAAAACCTTGGAGGCAAAGGAAGGTGAGCTGTCCACATTTGCAACAACAGTCTCTCTTTTTTGGCTCATGTTGAGAAGGAGGTTAGTGATGGATAATTGGAGAGAGAATTTCCAAGATAACAATTGAGGATGTGAGGAGAGTTGACCAGTGAGGACCCTCAGCTGGGGTGGAAGCTGAGCATATCTGGGGTAAAGTCCTATAATCTCTCTGCTCCAAAGAACCTGGTTAAAATGTTCCTGGCAATGACATTCTTCAAGGAAATAGAGCAAATATTTATGAAATTCACATGGAGACACAAGAAAACCTCCATTAGCCAAAGCTCTCCTGACTAAAAAGAAAGGGAATGGCGGTATCACACTCCCAGACTTCAAACTTTATTACAAAGCCATAATTATTAAAACAGCATAGTACTGGAACAAAGATAGACACATGAACCAATGGAACTGAATAGAAAGCCCAGAAGTGAAATAACACATTTATGGACAACTGCTCTTTGACAAAGGAGCAAAGAATATGCAATGAAACAAGGACAGCCTATTCAATAAATGGTGCTGGGAAAACAGGACTACTACATGTAAGAAAATGAAACTAGACCACTACCTCACACCATGTACAAAAATCAACTCAAAGTCGATAAAAGAACTGAATGTAAGACCTGAAACCATTAAATATATGGTAGAAAACATAGGTAAAGCTTTACAAGACATACATCTCAAAAACACCTTTAAAGATACATCACCCAAAACAAAGAAAGTGAAAGAGAAGATAAACAGCTAGAACTACATTAAATTAAAAAGCTTCTGTACAGCAAAAGAAACATTAACCAAAACGAAGAGACACCCCCTGACTGGGAAAACATTTCTGCACTCCGCACAACTGATAAGGGATGAGCACAAAGACTTACAAAGAACTCACAAAAGTCAGGGAAAACAGTAAACAATCCAGTCAAAAAATGGGCAGAAGAACTTAAAAGACACTCTCCAAAGAGGAGATGCTGGTGGGAATGCAAATTAATCTAACCACTATGGAAAGCTGTATGGGTGTTCTTCAGTTCACAAAAAATGGAGCTATCATATAGCCCAGCAATCCCACTCCTAGGATCTATCCAAAGGACACACAAACACTGATTCAAAAGAATACCTGTACCCCTATGTTCATTGCAGCACTTTTATAATTGGTAAGACTTGGAAATAACCCAAATTCCCAAAAATAGATGATTGGATCAAGAAGATGTGGTACAAATACCCAATGGAATACTATTTAGCAACCAAAAAAGATAAACTAGTGTCATTTGTAGAAACATGTATGGAACTAGAAAGTATTATGCTCAGTGAAGTCAGAGGCAAAAGAAAAACATCAGATGGTTTCACTTTTAGGAGGAATATAAGGGATAAAGGGAAAGAACAATAACAATAAAAAAAATCAAATCACAACATAACAAAAACAAAAAGACAAAGACAAATCAGAGGCGCTTTGTGGCAGGGGAGAGGGAGAGGAACTGGGATGAAGGCAGAAAGAGCACAGGGAACTGAGGTGATGGTGCACTGGTGAAATGGTGGTGGGAACTCCATGGGAACTACAAATGATGTCAAATATACATAAATAAAGAAAAAAAATGTTTCTGAGTTGGGAATTGGAAACAGGGTTGAGATGGGAAGACAAGTAGATAAATTCCATTGAGTTTAAAACAAGGAATGTGATTTTACATGGGATTAAAGTTGACTATTTTGTGATAATGTGTAGCTCTGGCTGGATATATACATCATTATGTTATTTAAGGAAATCACAAAAAGCTAATATCACCTGCTTTCACACACAGAGATGTCTTCTCAGCACACTGTCAAGTAGTGAATAAAAGGGTATGATATTCACAGGCTATTTGAATACATGAAAATATTTTTTAAAATGAATAACTCTTCTAGAAACCAGTGAAGCCCCCAGTTTTTCAAGTGGAATTAGGAGTAGTTCAAAATGTAGAAGGACCCTAGGAATTTGCATCTCTTTCTGCACAAGGAGACAGACTTAGATATTTAATATTGTCAGTCAGCAAAATCATATTCTTCGGTTAGGCCACAAATGTTATATTGACTTTGCTTCAATGAGAAATAGGGGTAGAGAAGACACAAATATTGACCTTGCAAAAAGGTTATTACAAATAAAAAAGAAAACTGCAGTGTTAAACATATTTAAACATTTATAAACAGCAAACCTACACTACAATTCTGGGAAAAGAGACAATTTTATTTTTCTATTATTTTTACAGGAAATTTCTAGAAATCTGTAAGTCCTAACGAGTTAACATTATATTCTCATTCAGAGTGTGGGTAGGGAATTGTGTCAACATTTGCAGCCTAATCTCTGCCTGCATTCTAATTAAAAATTGTCCAACATGAAGTAACACACACAGGGTATTCTGAACAGCTATCTGTGAATAATAATTATATTGATAAAAGTTATATTAGGTAGCATTTTTATTAATGCTTTTCAAAAAAATTTTTTTAAAATTTATTTATGCATACAAGAGCTGGGGTACAGGCCAGAGTCACAGGAGGTGAGAGGATTCACCAGAGAGAGTGGGGAGCAGAACAGGCAAATGGACTGAAATACACTGCTGAGGGGAGCAGCGGGTGAAGCAGGAGAGGTCTGTTGTGCCATGTGGGTCCCCTCCCTGGCCTGGGATCAAACTCGCACTCACGGATGCTTCACAGTGTGGCACTCAACCTGCTGTGCCAGCAGGAAGGCCCTTTATTAACACTTTTTATGCAACAGGTATTATACTAAGCATTTAATATGTATCAGCACACCTACTTCCCACACACAACGAATCTATGAGGAAGTACTTTATTACATTTTATTTTGTGGATGGGAACAATAAAACTCAGACTAAAGTGAGCAACTGCACAGGTTTTCCTAGAATGTGGGCCTTTCAATGCTTATACCAAGAAAGTCCTGGTCAAATTGAGTTGAGCTGTCTCCCTATCCAAGTGACTTGCTTGGTTTTTAAGAACTAAAGAGGGATTTAAGCCTGTTCTTTCCTCAATTGGAAAGATTTTCTTCCTACCACTAAATAACCCAGCTCTAGATTCCAAACCGTAATAGCTAAATAGCAAAGACATTATTTAGCAGCATGTGGGGTAGGGATCTAGGTTGAAACTTGGGAATATTATTTCATGCAATGTAACTGAAAATGTCACTTTGCATACCCTTGTCCCCAAACCACTGAATGACTGAAGCTGAGCCTCCCCCTATCACAAAGCCCAAGGGCTTGCATGTCACCGTGATCTCACCAACAGAGCCAAAAAACCTACTCACCTTGGGAAAGGGGTAGAGATGACAGAAAGGTTGACCTGGGTCCTGTTTACAAAACTCCAGAGTGTGGCACACTATATCAGCATTCATATTTTCACTAAGTCTGAAGGGAAATGGGACAAAACAAAGGCTATTTAAGATCTCTCAGGCATTAGGAAGTAGAAACGATTTCAAAGCAAGGGAAATCCCCAGAACAGGTTCCATTACCCACAACCCACTTCATCAAGGTTTTTTGGTATTGTCTCTGGTAGCAACTGAACCCTAAAATTTTTTGCCACATTGCTCTCTTCCCCAGTTGCGAAAATGCTCCTGGGGATGGGACATGACCAGCAATGAGCTGTGAGTTAGCCTGTCGCACGAGAACTGTGATACAGATTCTTCTTTTCAGGAGAAACTACAAATAAAACTCAGAAAGAAAATATGGAGGCAGCTGTAATTTGATGGGAACAATATTTTAAAGTTTACTGGGCTTCATTGTAAAATGTTCTTTATGACATAGCCTTAAACACCTAAAATATTTTCTTAGGCATAATAGAAATAATCTGTTTTTCTTTAAAGTAAATCTATTCCTAGGAGTGGGATTGCTGGATCATATGGAAGTTCCATTCCATATGATCCAGCAATCCCACTCCTAGGAATATACCCAAAAGACACAAATACACTGATTCAAAAGAATACCTGCACCCCTATGTTTATAGCAGCA
>JAGFMF010011717.1:1939842-1962148 GCA_019455555.1 Galemys pyrenaicus | reverse complement strand
CTAGGGTGGGGGGTATGGGAGGGATGGTGCTGGTTGACTCGCAGCAGCAGATGAGGGCCCGTGTGGTAAGTGGGTGGGTGATGAGGTTCCTAAGAACTCATTTCACCTGAGATCTAGAGTTCCCAACCAGCCTCCTATATAGGGACTGGTTCCTTATGGCTCCCCTTAATATCAGTCTCTGCTAGGGAGAGAAAGTAGCCATGTAGGAGCCGGCACACCATCTGCCTCTTTCCTAAACTCCGTATGCCCGTCTGACCTCCTCCGGATGTCCCTGGATTCTGAATCTAGGCGTTGGAGAGGATTTTCTGCATATGGAGCGAGGCTTCTTATTTCTGACTGACTTTTACAGCTCAGATCTCAGCTTGCAGTGGTGGCTCCGCCTCCCGCGGTTCCCCCAGCATGAGGAATTCCAATATGGCGCTCCCCTGGGGCCGAGCATGCCAGGTTTCTGAGTTGGGCCACACTGGCGCTCTAGTCCAACTCTGCTCCGTCTGTCCATACCAGCCCCAGGCAAGCAGCCCCAGCCGTAGCACCCTCAGACCGACCCTCAAAGCTCAGATCGCAGCCCTCCGGGGCCGCTTCATGAACTGTGGTCCCTCCGGCGCGAAAAATCCCAAGTTGGCGCGCTCCCTGAGCCGGACACGCCAGAATCCCGGGCCGGGCTGCACCGTCCTAGCCAAACCTCGCTTCGACTGTCCACGCCTGCCCCCAGGCACGCAGCTCCTGGCCTTGGCGTTTTCCGACCAGCCTTCAAAGCTCAGATCTCAGCCTGCTATGATGGCCTCACTGCCTGTGGTTCCCCTGGCGTGAGAAATTCCAAAATGATGCTCGCTTTACTATATATTTAAATAATGAAGCAATTCTTATTGGTAAATCTGAAAATTAACAAAAGCAAAAAATTATACTGTGGCACATAATGAGAGCTGTACAAAAAAGCAATCAAGAAAGATATTTAATAAGGTTTTATGGTCAGTATAAGAGAAAAGTACATAAATAAGTTGCCCATTTACATAGCATCAATGTCCATTCATATATGGAATAGGAATATGGTAAAGATGCATCAGAGGGTAAACCACTGAATGCTAAGAATCTCACCATATATGTGCTTAATCCATCCCCTTCTCCCCACCTCTTCCTCACTCCATAACTCTTCTGGTGTTCTGTTAGCTGCTGTCTTACGAGACACACACTAGCCAGGCTTTCTGTCTGCCTATGATGCTACAGGTTCAAAGATGAATAAGACATACCCAACAATTAATTGTCAGCCTTCATCTTTCCTAACCTTTCAGCAACCTTCCACATACTTGACTGCTTCTTCCACAGAGGCGTACCTTTAAGACTTGGCTTCCAGAAAGCACACCTTCTTCCTTTTCCTTTTATCTTCATGTGTCTCTGTCTTGGCCTTCTGTTCTAGTTCCTCCTCTTCCTCACCATTCCATGAGGGAGCTCTGTGAGACTCAGACCTTGACCCTCTTTATCTGCATGGGCTGTCTTGGTCATCTCATTTCACTTTTTTTGTTTTCACTTGTTCTGCCCCCAAATCTTACAGTTTTACTGGACTTCTACCTTGCCTCCTGCCTCACATCTATCTGTTAGGAAATCCTGTTTGTTCTGTCTTCCAACTATAACCTCTCCCCTCCTTGCTACTGTGCCACTGCCTCCTTGCCTTGAATCATGCTTATTGTGCTTCTTCCTGCAGTCTTCTTCTAGTCGCGCTTCCTTTCTCTTCCCTGTCAGCCAAACCTTTAGATGCCAGATGCAATTTTAAAAAATGTTACATTATGATATCATCTTAAAATCTTGCAGTGGCTCCCTATTTAACTCTGGGTAAAAGCCAAGATCTTATAATGGCTTACAGGACCTCAACTGATTTCAAACCCATTATAATTCCATGACTTCCTTCCCTTACTACTCTACCCTCACTTCCTTTGCTCTAGTCACACCACTAACTTATTGTTCCTCAAAAATGCCAGGCATTTCCCACCTAAGTACTTGGCGCTGGCTGGGCTCTCTGCTGGGAAGCACCTACTGTGTGGCTGCTCTCACTGCCCTTATGTCCTTTTTCATATATGCATCACCTGACCTTGCATCACCCAGCCCTGCCACCTTCCTCACCCCATTCCCTACATGCACTCCTAATTTCTCTTCCCTGTTCTGTTGATCTTTTTATAATGTATACTTTAGTTGTTAAAAAAAAAAGCTTAGTTTTTTTCTTCTTTCCATTACAGTCCAAATTACTCTATGGCAGGAAGTTTATTTTGTTTGCTGAGGTAGCCCCGGAACCCAAAGCAGTTCTGGAACATCGTAGATGCTTGGTGGGTATTTGTAGAATGAATTAACAAAGAGTCAACCAACTAAGGAAGAAGAACAAGAATAAAGATGATTACACTACATCTTGATAAATTCTGAGTGAGTTGTGCATCGTGTGCTCGTGGAGTACAAAACGGAGTATCCAATCTGTGCTGGGACTTCAGGGAAGGCTTCCTGGATAAGGAGACACTTGAATGGAATCATGAAATATTGAGAGATTTTAGTCAGTGGAAGAGTTCTTAGCAGAGAATTCAAGAAAGTTAAACATAAAGTTAAGCATGGAATGAACTGATTTGGACACAGATCTTAAGCTCAGTTTTGGAATGTTGCCTTAGAAGTGCTCAAAGAACATTCCATGAAATAGATTGGCCAACAGGATTCACTTCTTTGAAACACTGAGCACAATAGGGTGACTGGGCAGACTTTAGGGTCAGAAAGAGAACTTCCTCTAATTATTTTAAAGCTGTTCTTAATATTCCCCTCCTGAAAAAACAAACAAAAATGCACCATCATTGAGAACCTGTTCTACACTTGGACAATCAACCTTCCATAATAGTCAATTTGCAAAAACTGAGCATGTATAGATTTAATGGTTGTAGTAAAAAAAGAAAATGATGTCAAAGTTGGTCTGCTACAGATTTATTATGTGTAATCATTTGTTTTGTTGGATTATTATATAAAAGATACATTACACATGCAAATTACATTAACTTGATAAATAGAGTTTGTGCTTTCCCTTTATATTTGTGCTTTCTAGCACCCCTGTGATTTTTCCATGGTAACTTGTGTTATCAGATTATCATAACTACTAGCCCTGCCAGTTCAGGTACTGGTTACCCAAGCAAGGTTTAGGATCTTATTCCCTAGCACCCAGGTATTTCCTTCTGTTGTGGATTGAATTGTGTCCCACATCTCCTCTTTCCCCCTCCCAATTCAAATGTTGAAGCCGTGCTTAGCTAAGTATGACTCTGGAGACAGGGCCTTTAGGGAAATGACATTCCAAGTTGTAAGAGAAAGAGAAATAATATTATTGATGGTCTCTCATGACCCTGGCTGCTGACGAGAGTATTTTTGAACATGTACAAAAGTGATGTTGGGGAGATGTTGGGTAATACCATATTATTTCAGGAAAGAGATTATGTGGTTTGCTTTAGGATGGTGGCAGGGAAGATGGAGAAATTGAGCAGTCTTTGCATTTGCAGACATTTTGAACTATGATGCTGTGGGGTTGTTGGTTTTGCACATCCTACTTTGAGGTTAGTAGAAGTCAAGGTGGGATTATGGAGCAGGCCTTGAGTGACAGGTAAGAGGAGAAAACACTGATTAGATCCCTGGCTTTCTTTCCATGAATATTTATTAATGCCTATTTATAAATGGTGAGCAGTTGTCCAAATACTGCTGGGTCTGCAACTGTCTAATAAGAGATAAACCTGACCACTGCTTTCTTGAAACTTGTCTAGTGGAGTATGGGAACATAACTAGGGAATTATAACTGTGACGATGGTAAAGGAACTTCAGGTATCACAAATACAATGAATCAATGCAGGGGCAACAATAAGTCATTAGCACTAAAATCTAAATTGATAAGTCAAAGATGAGTAGAAGTAAAGATTAAAAAAAAAACAACAATAAATATGAGGGAATAACAGGCTAACTGCTGGAAAAGGCTTTAGAGAGAAGACCAAGGACAGATGGGAGACGTAGGAGCTCAGTGTCATGACAGCTGCCGTTCCCATCATCCAAGAAGCCCAAGGGGCAAGGCCAGGGGATCCCAGGAAGAGCTTATCTTCCCAGCTGCAGCAGTGACGGACCCATCAGTGACTTGAGCACTAACGTTCTTCACGGCCTCCCTCCTGAAATCAGGACTGTAAGTGGAAGATACTAAGAGATTTACAGTCAGACTGTGCTGACAGCCCTCCCTCCAGGATAGTCATCGGTCACTGAAATCTAAGGTCAGCCTCATGTTTACCTTATTACCAGCACATTTTCCAGACTCTCTTTATTTTACCTTCTTTTCATGAAGCTTGACTATCCAGTAGTGAGTCTTCCCCATTATTGGCCACTTCCTTGCCTGCTCACGTTGCTCCCAGGTTCCCGGGCAGTCTCCCAGGCATGCTAGCTGGATTTTCTCTGCTCTCTGCTTCTGACAGCCTGGGCTCCTGCTCCAGTCAATGGCTCTCTCTGGCCCATATGTCCTGCCCCATTTGGTCTGGTACATCCTGCTACATCGTAGGAAGATAACAAATTTGATACATGACTTTAGGAAAATCTTCTCATATAGTCCCATCTATAGAACCAGAACCTGGTAGTGAGTGGGGAAGGCTCAGGGAAAAAAATCCTAAGGTGGAATTAAAATGTACATATAACAGAAATGCTCGGGTTTAGCCAAGGAGCAAAAGGTCCCAAGTTTATTCTTTCCTTACACTATTGTCACTGTTTTTGTTGTTTTCCCAATTACCACCCTATCAGGTCTTCCTGCATTTCTTCGCTTTAGCTACAAGAGGAATTAATTGGGGTAAAAAATTTAAAGGCGAATCCATAAAATAAAATCTTTTTTCTTTCTGTGTTAATTTTTTATATAGTCCATTATTTTTACTGATCCAGTGCTCTTTGGTCCCAGTAATAGATGTCTCCTACCATCTAGATGTTTCAGTATAATGAAAAAGTTTACATTATTCTTTTGAAAAAGGCTTTATTGCATAACAGCTAGAATTCAAAGTACAAGATTACTTGTCTGCTTTTTATTATTAACACTGCACTTTGCAATGTATTTTAAACTCACATTTCCATAAATGAAGTGGGGAAAGTACCAACTAACTTGGACACTGTGAGGATAATTGGAAATGTCTAAAGAGTTATATAGTTTGCCACATAAAATTAACATACAAATCACTTTTAATAAGAAGAAATGGATACTTCTGAACAAGTCTTTTTCACTTAGACTAACAAACTTCTCCACATGGACCCACAAATAACCTTATTTTTAAAAAAATGCCTCTGGAATCGCTGTGAGTTCACTGAGGAGTACTTGTGTGACAAAATTGTGTGCAAAGCATGAACATGTTTTCAATTTGAAACAGGCCTGGAAAATGACATTGGTGACACTTCCAGTGGCCTAAAATATTTTGTCAACTTTAGGTAGGGCTAAATTTTACAAAGTCTTCTGAGTCTGCCGAGAAATACAAGGGAAGAACAATTAATAGAATTGCAAATCCAAGGTAATTTGCTAATTTTAGTGTCTAAGTAAATTTCTCAACTTCCCTTAATGTGAAAAAAATATATTTTAAAGGAACTGAAGTAAACTTACATGAAGTATCTGGAAAAGTATTTTAGGAAACTAGTTTATGTGAAACTAGTTTACAGGATAAGCTACCTGCTTGGGGGTATTATTGTGGAATTTTATTAACATAAAGCTTATGTCATACTGGATAACACAGATCTTATTGTCTTAACATACTCGCAGCTAATCAAAATCTCATGTTTTCTGTTTTTTTAAATAAATATGTACATTGACTTAGGAAGCACCATGCTGTTAAGAATAGAAAACTCGCTCATTCAATATCGTCCTCGTGGTTTGGCTTTACATTTTGCAGTGTGTTGGGATGAGTCAGAGTTGGGGTTATATGGAAAAGCTGGTTTGTCATCCTGTGGCACGGCCTGAGAAATGATTTTATTCATTCATCTAGAGGGCATGAGTCTTTGAGGGACAGAAAATGCTGGGACAAACAGAGAAAATGCTGGAAATGCCAACACATTAACGTTCTTTCTGGTTTTCTTACATGGCATTCTGTAGTAATTTAGAAACTAAGGAAAATTTCTTCAACAGTGAGCTTTGCTAAATGTTGAAATGTATAACTGAGGGAGGCCTTGTGGGTGTCTTATAAACAGATGCAAGAATAATTATCGAGGGGTTTGTGGGAAGGTCCATTGCAAACAGAAAGATGGATCATGACAGTCTTTATGGGAACTTGTTGGTGGAACATGACTGCAGAGGGCATCTTGTCGTGCCTCGCACTTTTTTTTTTTTTTTTTTAATGAGGAATGTAGAGTTAATTTAATTTTTCTCATTTTGAGGAAATGGAAGATTTGGGATTGACATATTATGATATTTTCCCAAATTTCTGTTGTTTTTAATCTATAAAAATTAGGAGGATTGGCCTAAGGAATTTCATGGTAACAATAAATTGTATTGGCCTAAGTCACCTGACTAGAAAAGGACTTTAGCCGAGCTCTCTCACTAAATTCAGAATTTACTGCTCTAAATAACATGACTTATACACAACACTCAACACAGTCCATTGCTATATCGTGGGCAATCGAGTCAAGAAATGCTCCTCAAACTGCTGTCAGCTGCGAGCCAGAGAGTCTGAGTGATCCACCTTCTCTGGCCTACCTGAGGCAGCCTCTGGCCCGGGTAGGCTTATGAGTGCAGGAGCTCAGACACATGGTCTTCTGCTGTTGCTCCGGCAGTCATTCCTCCATGAGATCTTATACCATTTCCCTTGCTTTTAAATAGCATAAGAATTCAACTGGGTGAGGATTTAAAAATTCAGATTCCCAGCGTAAAATCTGATTTTTTTTCTTTCCTGTATTAATATGTTACATTTCAAAAGTGCTTATTTGCTTTATTTTTACTTACCAGATTTCATCTTTCAGTTGCTCAAGCTGTGGATATAGAGTTTGAAAAATCCTCATAGATTTTGGGGTTCAGTGACAGTGCAGTATTATTTTGATGTTAATTTAGTATCCCTGCCACAAATCAGAGCAAGTCAACCCACTGTCGATAAAATTATCTTATTAAAATAAATTAAAATTTTGTTCTATTTTGTATGTCAAAGAGAAACAAAGTTTCAGCTGCTTTTGTAAAAACTTTGCAGATATGCAATTCACAATCCCCATTGACTATTTTCTTTTTTTCAAGAGCCATGTGAATATTTTGCCTTTTTATCCCCTGTTTTATGAATTCTTTTAAAAAAGTTATTGTTTGTGGACAGATTTAAAATAAAGATTTATTTATTTATGCACTCAAGAGCTAGGGTACAGGACAGAGGCATGGGGAGGAAAGAGGATTCACCAGAGACAGAGTGGGGAGCAGAACAGGCAGATCGCCTGAAATACAACCGCTGATGGAGAGACAGGAGAACTCTGCTGCTCCATGTGGGTGCCCTCCCTGGCCAGGGATTGAACTGGCGCTGTAGTGTCTGAGAAAGTCCCACAGTGTGGCGCTCAACCCCTTGATTCACCAGGGAGGCCCCAAAGAATCCTTTTACATCAATGACTTGATTTATAATGAAATGGAATCTTTAGATGCTGTTACAAATATCTGATCTCCTGCTGGCGCAGCGGGTTGAGTGCTGCACTGGCATCTGTGGTACTGCAGTGTGACTTCGATCCCGACCAGGGAGGGGGCCCACATGGTGCAGCAGACCTCTCCTGCCTTGCCTGCTGCTCCCCTCAGCAGTGTACTTCGGTCCATCTGCCTGTTCTGCTCCCCACTCTGTCTCTAGTGAATCCTCTCACCTCCCACGACTCTGGCCTGTACCCCAGCTCTTGTGTGCATAAATAAATAAATCTTAAAAATACAAACAAACCAAAAACACAGATCTGCTCTCCCAATTCAAGTTAGAGTTGTTAGGCAACTGAAACATTTGAAGTATACTATATACATTTCAAAAGCAGTGTGATTGAAATAACTTTTATACGGATGTTAAATACTATGCTTAACAAGATTTCACAGAGATTTTAAAAGTAAACATTTTAGGTTTTAAAAAATTTTTAAATTTTTTACATTTCTGAAACTGTTGCAGAGAAAATAGAGTCCCTTCAGCTAGTTTTCATAGTTGACATATCACCTTAATACATTTGGAAAAATGTGTATATTCCTACTAACTAATTTCCAAACTTCACTCAATTACCTTATTTTTTTCATTGATATGCTTTTCCTATTCCATAATTCGACCTAGGATACCATACTACATTTAGACAAAATTTTTGTCAAAATAACAGATTTAGGAATAAATGTCTACATTTTATGAAGAATAAATTTCCTGTATGTAATCCCCAATCAATTCTTAAGTGGAGAAAGAAAGCAGACTGATGTGAGAAGGGGCCTTAGGAGATACCACTTCTGCTGCCTGTTAGGTAATTTTAAACTCTGGCTTTCCTCATTTCATTCAGGTAAGTGAGAGTGAAGAAGAAGCTTCACACATGACTGACTTTCTGCCCTGAACTCAATCCCATGTCTCCCATCTCTAATAATCCAGTAAATATCCAAACACCCTAAATTCCTTTTCAATCACTTATCCTTTGAAATCTGTAGACTTCTAGTAGGTTCTTGCTGGAGTACCAGGTAATTGTTCAAAAAGGGCATTAAACCAATTGCCTGAATAATGAAATTTTGAAATTTCAAGGGTAAGGTATGCATGCTAGTTCTTTTATTTCTTTTATATGGGGAAATTTTTTATCAGGAAATCAGATTCTACGAATATCTTCCAGAAACTTCTTTTTAAAAAACCATTGTGGAGAATTTCTCAATCATTTATTTTCACTGCCACTATCTTATACACTAACATAGAGGTTATTTTCTTCTTTTAAAATATTTTCTGGAAAGGATCTAACTTCCTGGCAGTCTGGAAAAGTATCAAGGTTATTTGATAATTGTGTGAGAAACTTCCTTCTACTGGGCTTTAGAGAAAGGATTGATCCATCAGCAAAGTTTTAAACTGAGGTGCTGGTGAAAGAAGCCAGCTTTGCAAAAACAAATCACTTTGCAAAATGTTAGAGAACATCCTCAGAAGTTGGTATTTCACTTTTGATCTTGGTTTTCTGATAAATTTATAGATTTAAATCTATAAAGATTAAAGACATATCTTTTTAAAAATACGCACTTAAAAAGTTTACTATTTTATTTGAATAGGCAATTTTATCATGAGAATTAAAGTTATGTGCTACTGCGTATCAGAAAGTTTAGATAATCTATGTACTAATTCTGAATGATTAACAACTTTCCTCTTTATAGATGTTTTTTATAGTTACATTTTTTCATATATTAGGATATAAATTGACATAAAACAGATTTTATTAGAATATATTCTACTTATGTTGTATTTTGTAAAAACTATCTTATACTTTTTTGATAGATATTAGGATGGTTTCATTGAAGAGTCATATTTATCTCTATATTAGTTCAAAACCAGTTCTTATTTATTTTGGTATTCCTATTTCAATCTATTTTGGCTTGCTATTAATCTGGATTTGGGGTGGACCTATGTTCTGAGGTTGGCCCTAGTACTTGGCTTAAAAGTTTAAAAAAAAAAAGTTTATGGAGAGCTTTGGCTTAGAGCCAAAACATTATATCCAGTACTGATTTCCTGATATTCTGACCAGTAAGTCCTTTTCCTGCCTAGGTTTTTGACAGTTTGTCACTAGAGCTCATTACCCAGATAACTGCTCCCGCTTTAAATCTGCATTCATGAGCCATTGCTAGGTTCTGATTTGAGAGAACATCTTACTTCTCTACCCTACACTGACCTAATAGACCTATCCCCTTTGCCAACCTGAATTTGTAATACTACCATGTCCCTTGGACTAGAACCTCTTAATCAAAATACCCAAAAATGAGTTGGATCTTGCCTCTCTGATCATATACATGTGTATATATATTCAATTATATAGACATATATATGTATATATATGGATTCAATTATTGAGTCCTTGCTGGAAGTCAGGAATTGGGGAGATTCACTGGGGAACTAAGGAAAAGACTCAATTCCTTCTTTCTTATAGGTCTTGTGGGAATAGAAGACACAAGCAGATTATTTATGGGATTTTAATGAGGACCCCCTAGAGTTTTTCTGCATGTATTAATTACATTTGTGTTTAGTCTTGATGAAGGATGAATAAAAATTAAGCAGGCCTCGGAGTCCTCAGACCTGTATAACCTACAAGATTGAAACTCCTATAGGAATATAACATAAGCAGAATATATTGCTATGAAATCTCTCAATTTTATGTCAAATATCATTATTCCAAATTGTCTATCCAGAGGAAAGATGTTAAGTCATTCAAAGAGACCCCTGCTTGGTGACATGGCACAGGCAAAGGTGTCAACCAGTAGGGTGTGCGTGAGAATGGAACTGTTTTTGTTAGAGTGTGTTTAAAAGCTTTGTTTACACCTCCAATGCATTGGTGTGAGAGTAGTCACAAAGAAATCAGTATGGCAGTTCTCTGGTGAGGTTAATTCGATATTAGATCAAGAAATTTAGCAAGTATAACGTACTGCACTTCATTTTGAGTCTTGACTTAATTGCTGTATTCATGGTAAGAACTATGGTGAAATAAGTAGCATCATTCCTCATATGGTACCAACGCACTGATTTAAGCAAGATCAACTAATTTTCATAAGGATCCTTGACGAACCCAGATTTCATTATGACCAGAGGAAATACAGTTATAGAATGATAGTAGTTGTTTCTTCCAGGTTTTGAAACTAACCTTGTTTACAGCAAGTAGGATAATCAACGTTTGCTTCTATTGATTGATAGAAATTTTTCTTGAGTTTGATACAGTGAGGTCAATAAGACATTGCAATTACCCTCAAAATAAGATGAAATAATAGTAAATGACACAAGAAAATGTCATTCAGTGCCAAGTTGGGTAGTTCAGGTATTTAGTTGAAAGTGTACTAACTGGAGTTTGTGACATGTATACTCTCTGGGTCATTTGTCATCTTGGTGGGTTCCAGCACCTCATCTGTAAAAAGATGTGAGGTTTGATTGATAGTTAAGGTTTTTCATAGCTTTAAATTGCTATCTTTGGGGCGCCTGTACAAAAATTCTCATCTTGGATATGGATAGCCCTGTATATCTGCAAGGGAATCCATCTCATCCAGTACCTCTCCTTTCCAATGTCTGTAATGTACATATGATTTTATATCATAAGCCTGTTGAGAAGAAGAAAGAAAAAGAAGAAACACTAGATAGTCAAACTGCACAGATGGGCTGTGTTGGGAATCAGATATTTATACTTGTGTTAAAAATATTTCCTAGTTCATGACAAAGTATCATGTTTTATATAAGGATCCTCCCTCTTACTTTTTTATGTCTATTTCCTGTATTTATTCTCCTTAATTCTCCCATAGACAACCTGTGTTTTATGTGTGTATTTTTGTTCCCAAATGTGTATTGTGGTCTTGTGCGTTTGTATTTTTAAGTTATGCAAATGATATTGCATTATTTATTTGATTTTTTTCTTATTCCCCCACTTTTGTATAAATACCATTTATGTTATAGTATATACTTATTTTTTGCTTGAATCACTGTGTGTACTGTATTTTTTAAAAAGTATAATTATTTAAAATTTTTTCTTTTATATTTATTTTACATCATTCTTATTTATGTACAATGTATGCTTTCTCTTCTCAGGTATAGTCCCTATGAAAGTCACACCACCAATTAACCCCTTCACCATCACCATAGTGCTCTTCCCACCTCTGTTTTGACCATCCTCCTTCTCCATTCCTACAGAATGTCTCTGATTTATAGTTGCCAATGCTTTTGATTTTTAAATTTATGATTTTTTTGCCTGATCTTTTATTTAGTTTCTCTATATTCCTCCTATAAGTGAAACCATCAAATATTTTTCTTTTTCTTTCTGGCTTAATTCACTGAGCATAAACCCGCGCCATCCATGTTGCTGTGAATGGCATGAGATTATCTTTTTTGATTGCTGAGTAATATTCCATTCTCTCTCTCTCTCTCTCTCTCTCTCTATATATATATATATATGTTTATCAAGAAGATGTATATATACCACATCTTCCTCATACAGTCATCTATTTTTGGGCATTTGGGTTGATTCCAAGTCTTACCTATTGTAAATAATACTGCAATAAACAGAGTACATGTATTCTTTTGAGTTAATGTTTTTGTGTCCTTTGGGGAGCTCTCTAGGAGTAGGATTGCTGGGTCATATGGCAGCTCTATTTTTAGTAGACTGAAGAACCTCCATACAGTTTTCCATAGGGGTTGGACCAGTTTGCATTCCCATGAGCAGCGTAGTAGAGTTCCTTTTTCTCTACATCATTGACAACATTTGTTGTTGCTAGTTTAATATGTGCCATTCTCACTGGTGTAAGGCGGTATCTCATTGTGGTTCTGATTTGCATTTCCCTGATTACAAGTGATGTTGAACATTTTTTCATATGCTTGTTGGAATTTCCTCTTTGGAGAGTGCCTTTTTAGCACTGCTGCCCATTTTCTGGCTGGGTTGTTTACTTTGTTTTTGTTGAGTCTTGTCAGCTTTTTGTAGATCTTTGTGATAAGTCTTTATCAATAGCATGGAATGCAAAAATTTTCTCCCAATCATTTTGGGGTGTCTCTTTGTTTTGGTTAATGTCTTTTGCTGTTCAGAAGATTTTTAATTTGATGTAGTCCCAGCTGTTCAGCTTTTCTTTCACTTTCTTTGCTTTAGGTAATGTGTCTTTAAAGATGTTACTGAGATGTATGTCATGTAATGCTTTCCCTATATTCTGTATATTTTATGGTTTTAGGTCTTATGTCCAGTTCTTTAATCCATTTTGAGTTGGTTTTTGTGCATGGTGTGAAGTAGTAGTTTGGCTTCTAGGAGTCCAGTTTTCCTAGCACCATTTATTGAACAAACTGTTCTTGTCCCATTGCATATTCTTTTATCCTTTGTCAAAGATTAGTTGTCCATATATATTTGGCTTTATTTTTTTGTTTTCTATTTGATTTCATTGATCTGTGAGTATGTTTTCTAGCACCATACTGTTTTACTTATTATGGCTTTGTAGTATACTTTGAAGTCTGGGTGTGTGATGCCTCCATTCTCCTTCTTTTTAGTCAGGAGAGCTTTGGCTATTTGGGTTTTTTTTTTTTTTTTGTCTCCTTATGAATTTCATCAGTATTTTTTCTATTTCCTTGAAGAATGTTATTGAAATTTTTATTGGAATAACATTGGTTTTGTAAATTGCTTTTGGTAGGATGGCGATTTTGATAATGTTGATTCTACCAATCCATGAGCAGGGGATGTCTTTCCATTTCTTTGTGTCTTCTTCTATTTCCTTTAACAATATTTTATAATTTTCATGTATAGTTTCTTTATCTCTTTTGTTAGGTTAATTCCTAAGTATTTGATTTTTTTTGTTTCAATTATAAAAGGTATGTTTTTTAAATTTCTCCTTCAGATTGATTGTTTGCATATAAGGAAAGCTACTGATTTTTGCGTATTGATTTTATATCCTGCTACTTTACTAAACTGGTTTATTATTTTAATTAGTTTATTTATGGAGTTTTGGGGGTTCTGTGTGTATATTATCATATTGTGTACAAATAGTGATAGTTTTACTTCTTCTCTCCCTATTTGTGTATACCATATTTTCCCTGTCTACTATCCAGTGATAGATACTCAAATTTCCATCAATTTTTTCCTACCCAATGTACATAGAGTTGAACTTCTTCATATAAGCCCTTTAGAGAGTTTCTCTCAGATATATAATTTGTGTGTGTGTGTGTGTGTGTGTGTGAGGGAGGGAGAGAGAGAAAGAGACAGAGAGAGAGAAAGAGACAGAGAGAGAGAAAGAGACAGAGAGAAAGCAGACAGACACTATATATGTGTATGGCATGCATATATATGAAACTGATAGTTTGTGTGAAATATGTCTGTGATTTGTTCACAGATTGTTGTCTATGGAAGACATACCTTTCTGCATTTTTCTCCAGTAGTTCCCAAGGTTCCTCCTATTTCCATGTCTCTGTCTTAGCACTATCAGCTCCCTACTTTGCCAGTGTCACGGCTCTATAGCAAGGGCCCAGACTTAGAAATGACAATAGATAATCTAGCTGCCTCTGGTTCTAATTTCCATAAAACTATCTCTTATTCTTTTGTGGCCATTGGAGAAGGATATGGTGGGGGGATGATTCTTCTATGGTCTCTGTCGCTTTAAAAGCTTCACCTTGTTATGGTTTGCAGAGCCTGGTTAGATTACTTTGACTCCATGTGGTTAAGCCATCATAGGCTGCCTGTTGCCAGGCTTATCTCACTCTGGAAATACTTCTGCACAACCGCCATGACTGACCAACTCTCTTGTGATGATAGGATAGCAAGCAGTGTTCTGAATTTTTATAGGCTCAACTTTACTGTTTTCAGTGGTGCTTCTGCCTCTAGGACTTGTCTGTCCTGAAGATACATCCTCAGGTAGAAGGTGCTGACTGAATGGGGATCTGTCAGAGCAGGTTGGTTTTCTCTTTGAAATCATGGTTTCCTTCTATTTTACCATGAAAAAAAAAATTTCAAAAAGAAGTTTGAGCAAATAAAATAGATGATGGAACGGTACAGGAAATGGAAATTGAATCTGGAATATAATTTGATACTTGGAACTTTGCTGGGGAATCAAGTTTCGTGAGTATAAGTTTGGATTATCATAAAATTGTGGAAGAAATCTATTGATGACTTTAGAAATGGATTTAGAATTTATCACTTTTCTATTCGAGGCTGAAACTCTGCTTCTGTTATCCAAGGAAGTTCCAAAAGTCTTTGTGTGACCACTTCACCTATTTAGGAGTGGAGAATTCACCGTTAACTATTGCTGAAATCAATCCTGTGGTCAGTTTTCAGAGAGTATAATGCTTCGCAATTATTCCCTAATTATTTCAGATCCCGAGGCTAGGTATGCATGTTATGACTTATCGTCTATAAATGGGAAGCTCAGAGGTGCACTCACAATTACTGCTCTTCACAGATCACTGCATAAATGGACTCAGTCATTCCATTAATTCTAGCTGATATTTGGAATTTCCTCTCTATTGCTTTTTTCTACCTGAGAGACAGCAGGGTTTCTCTGAGGCAAAAGCCTAGTGTCTTCTGGGCATGGTGGAGGTTAACTGCTTCTGTCACCTCCTCTCTGGCCGAAAGCCTATTCTGCCGTGTTACAGCCTGCTATGTTCAGGCAGGGGATGCTTTATTTTTCTTTTTCTCCCTCAAGAGCCATCTTTGTTTCTGTTCAGAAGTGAGGGATTGATGTTATGATTAAGAGACAGCAAAATTGCTTTTTGGGCTAAATTAGTTTATGCTGCCAGATATAATTTTATATATTTATATAGCTACTTCCCTTACCCTTTATCCTCTAAAGCCCCCTGCCCTTGCTTTCTCTATCAAATAAAAACAATAACATCTGTTTCTTACTTTAGAGTTGATACAAATCATTTCATGTGCAATATCTCATTTAATTTCAACCACTCTTGACATGTCCATGAACATATCTAAACAATTAAAATGTTTCAGGATTAAAGATGAAGAGTTCAATCACCCCAAGTTTTACTGACTAGATGACAAACATCTGGCATTGGGACTAACCCTTGGAAAAATTGTGGAGTGGACAGAATTTGTCTTCTGCATTCTCTCCTCTTGCTCAGCGTTTCTTTCCTCAACACAGCCAAGTCTCCCTCTGGCGTACTAAGTCCTCTGGCTACCCAGGATTCCCTGTGCAGAGCCTCTCAAGGCAGCCACTTCTCTTTTGGTTTCTTTGCCTCCTGGTCATCAACATATACTTGCCTTATGTTTTCTCTCCTTAATCTCCTCTCTGCTTATGGCTTATTGCAGTGAACTCTCTGAGGGTGCTTGCATCTTAGATGAGATTTCAAAGACAAAACTTTAACCAGTTAAGAAATAAGCCATCAGTGGTAGAATTTTAGATAGTGTGACAGATGTAATCTAGAAATAGTGTGTCTGACTTACAGCAGGCAGGTGAGTGTCAATGCCACCCAGTGTGAGGCTGCCTTTTGGGGAAGGCACTGTGTTGAGAAAATGCCTGAATGGTCTATCAGATCTTTTGTTATTCGCATACATCTTTTAATATAATGTACTATTATATGCCTGCGAGCTATCATTTTTATCTTTTAAGAATAAGCTCCCATGATACACATTGCCCACTACCTACCATAGCAAGTGGCAAATAAATGTTTACAAGTACCATGATACATATGAAATACTGAATCTATAAGGAAAGTTAAAATACTTATCTTAGAGCTAAAAATATGTTTTCTTTTATAGTCTCTTCTTGAATAAAATAGAAAATAAAGTTTCACGTGGCTTAAATTAACTGAAGGAAGCAGACAGATTCCCTAGGCCAAACTGTCTCACTGTACAGAGGGGGACATTGAGCTATAAAGGAGCCGGGTTCCCTGCACATCAGAGACACTGGGACTAGACCAATGTTTCCTCTTCCATGCTGAGGCTCTCTAGACAGTACAGCTTTGCTGCCCATCATCAATCACAATAGTAGCCGGGGGTGAAGAGTGGACTGTCTCCCCACAGGCCTCTTTCACCACACCCTGACTCTGGACTGTCTGTCCCAGCCCCAGCCCCAGCCCCAGCCCCAGCCTGAACTACTACATTTGATTTCCTTCTCGGTGCTCTTAGTATGTGTGACCTGAAGGAGGTATGATGTGTGCCTCCTCTTTTATTCTAAGGAAGAAACAGAGTACTTTGAACAGAAAAGGAACTTAATGTACACTTTTTATATAAATGTTTAAATAGTACAAATTAATTATCCCTGGATCGAGTGATCCAGCTTATCCACCTTCATGGAGGCAGAGACTGTGGTCATACTTATTTGTCCATTACCTTATCCTTAAGTGCTTGCGTAGTTGTATTCAGTAGCTATTTGTGGACTGAATGGATAAATGAGTATATTAATAAAGCAAGGCATTTGACCTATTATTGGCTTTCTTTTTTTTTTTTTATAAATTTATTTTTTTTAAAGATTTATTTATTTATGCATACAAGCACTGGGGGACAGGCCAGAGGTGTGGGGGGGGGGCGAGAGGATTCACCACAGAGAGCAGGGAGCAGAACAGGCAGATAAATGAAACACACTGCTGAGGGGAGCAGCGGGCGAGGCAGGAGAGGTCTGCTACGCCATGAGGGTCCCCTCCCTGGCCGGCAGCAGGGATCGAACTCCTGCTGCAGTGGCTGCGGTCCGCTTCATAGTGCGTTGCTTAACCCACTGCGCCACCAGGGAGGGCCCCATATTATTGGCTTTCTTAATAATTTGGACCCCCCCCCTCCAAAGTGACATTCAAAAAATAATGTGTGCCATCCAGTGGTGTTTGGGAGAAACTAACTTTTACTGATGAAAGTTACATAATTCTATATTGAAAACAAGGATTTCATCACTTGTGCTGGAGATCATGTCATATTTTCTTTTACATGGTCTTCTGTGGTTTTTTTTTTTTTCTGTTCTTATAATTGGGTAGCTGAACTTGCCTTCACTAAATACAGAAGTAATTTATTAGGATATAATTGAAAGTTATTTTTCAAAATAGATTGAAATCTTCTTTTTGATTTTCAAGTAAACACATTTCACACTTTCCTATTGTTACTCTTTCTCTAATTTTTGTTCAGACCCAGATAGCTTCTTGGGAGGCATAGAAACAGACTTAACAGATAGATGACTATATAAATCATTGTTCTTTAGCTATAGCCCTATCCCATCATACTCTATTTTGTGCAGGACTCAACTTGCTGCTGTCTAGTTTAGGATCCTATCAGCTGGCTGATTGCTGGATGAATTAGAATTTTAATGTTGTGCTGAGCTAGGGAGATAAATGCCTCTTATCCTGGGACTTTGTTGTTTTGTTTTTTATTTATATTTTATTTTCTTCTTACAGTGTTTGCTTTCTTTCGTCAGGTGTAGTTCTCATAGAATTTCCACCACCTATTCACCCATGCACCATCACCATAGTCCCTTGTGCTGTTTCTGTCCTTGTTTTGATTCTAGTCCCTTTCTGCAGAATGTCTCTGATTTATAGTTGTCTGTTTACTTTTGTTTTGTTTTACTGTGCTTTTTGGTTGATATTATTTTTTCTTGATCCCCTATATTCCTCCTGTAAGTGAAACTATCTGGTGTTTTTCTTTTCCCTTGTGACTTATTTTACTGAGCAAAATCCCTTCAAGCTCCATCCATGTTTCTATGAATGGCATTAGTTTATCTTTTTTGATTGCTGAGTAATATTCCATTGTGTGTGTGTGTATATATATACACACACACACACCACATCTTCTTGATCCATTTGTCTATTTTGGGCATTTGGTTTCATTCTAAGCCTTACCTATTATAAATAATGCTGCAGTAAACATAGGGGTACATGTATTTTTTCGAATTAATGTTTTTGTGTCCTTTGGGGAGATCCCTAGGAGTAGGATTGCTGGGTCACATTATAGCTCTATTTTTAGTAGACTGAGATGCCTCCATACAGCCTTCCATAGAGGTTGGGCCAGTTTGCATTCCCACCAGCAGTGTAAGAGAATTCCTTTTCACCACATCCTCGCCAATATTTGTTGGTGCTAGTTTTTTCACTATGTGCCATTCTTATTGTATCACCTTAAACTTTGGACAAGAGTCTTCACGAACTATATCACCTTTCTTTATTTCATCTGCAAAACTGGGAGAATAACACCAGTCCTGGAAAGCTGTTATAAGGAAGAGGTTAAGTGCACGGTTCTAGGCTCAGTGCTTACATCAGAAGGCGCTCGCTTGATAAGAATCCTCCCATCAATACTGCAAATAAGAAAAAGACTCACTCTTTTTTTAGTAGTAATTTCTTGAATCTGATGCAGTGGTTTGTTTTCCTAACTCAAACTGCCACTGTGACATGCACTTTAGGAGAGTGGCCAGTCTCGAAGACAATTCCTTGTGGCAGCAATTCATTTTTACAGTGTTTATAGGAGGGCAGCCAGCCAAGACCAGATCAGGGTAGATTCCAGGCACTGGCAATATAGGAAATGTGAATAAAATTATTACCATAAACTGCCTTCAAAGAATTGTTCTGATTGTCTAAAAATATACAAGTAGAACTTACTCTAATGATTTCATTCTTTTGAGGATTTCCTCCCTATTTCTGTTAGTGTTTAAAGAACCACCAACAATGTAAAAACTGTTGCCAAAACTCTTTATGATGTGTCTTTAGCTGGTCAAATGTGATGGAAAATTACATGTAGGATTTTTGAGAATCAGCCCATCAATCTCATGTACACTGCTAGCATGGCCATAGTTTATATATACTACAACCCATTACTTTTTGTACCTTTGATCAACCTCTACAGATTTTAGAATATAGTAGATTATATAAATAGTCTATAAAGCAAGAATGCATCCTTTTTAGTTTCAGCTCTGTGAAAGCTCATTTTCAGTCACAGGCACTAGAAGCTGGTACTCAAGTGATTTCTGTTCTGCTTTTCTTGGATGCTATTACTTTGGAGTAATCTATTACCTGCGTGATCGATTGTTTCTCACGTGCTATTGGAATAGATCATCTCAAGATAGAGGCAGAACTGCCACAGTGTTTCGCTGGAGGTATTTGGTCTAGTGGCACCCATCTTGGGGCTTGTCCTCTCAAACTACCAACTTCATTAAATGTCTTTGTGGTGGGTAGTTCTCTGAAATCAATAGGATATTCAGCTGGACTTACCATGTGGGAGAGATAGTTTATGTGTTGTGACCACTTTTCCACTCACCCAGAAGAATCTTCTTGATACAATAGATGAAACAAGTGACCTCAGCATCCTACCTTAAAATTCATTTCACTGCTTTTTAAAGAAGTACTTTCAGAAACACTCCTCCTTACAACTGCTGCTTAGAAAATAGCTAATAAAGGAGATAGAGGAGAATGTCTTAAGTGTCTCTTCATGATGAATGTTGCCTAATGTTTAAGAATCAGGTATAAATATAATAATGCTGTAAAAATATAATATATTATATATAAATATATAAAATATATATAAAATATATAAATATATAAATTTATTATAACAATAATAATAATGCAGGGAAAACATAATAATGTAGTAGCTTGAAAATAAAAACCTGGAGACTGCACTAAGATTTTCCAGCCCTCATATAAAGCCCAAACAAGAAAAGCACTTCATTATTTTTTTCCCCAGTATACTTGCAGATGTCTTTTCCTCTTATGCAGCATAGTGAGAAGAATCCCTGGAGAGCAGGAGACTAGAGTTGTAACTGAACTTCTAGTAGGACCTTATACAGGTCACTCTCCTTTGACTCTCCTATCTTTATAAAACGTGTCTCACACTAAACAGTACATTATCTTTAGGGAAAATAATTAATTTGGCTTGAGAATGTAGGCAGACATGATCAGTAGGCTTAAGATCACAGGATTATTGCAGAATGAAATACTGTGTTTTGGAGGCTGATTTTCCTATTTGTGGGTACTTTTTAGAATTTCAGTAAGAATAAAGGATTTCCACTACAATCTTACTTTTATCTCTACCATAGGAAATGGGTAAAGTAGTCATTTTGCTATCATGCTCTTGGAATTTTCAGTTGTGAATTTGTTGCTTTCAGGATTTGTAGGCTATTACAACTTTAGAGTCCTAAAATTAGAATGTAAGTTAGACAGTACAGAATATTGAGGTGATTCTAAATAAGTTGTATATATAATAGAGTGTTCAGCTTAATGTTTTAAAAATAATTTGGAATGGATTTACTTGACTTTTTATGAATTCTAGATTGACTTTCATCTATTAATTATAAAATTTTCTTATATCCATGAATTTTAATAGGAAATTTAATATTTTAAGGAGATTCTATATTTATTCCTGTTATTTCCATGTTTTTTCCATATTAAGTCATAATCATTTGATGACTCAGTATATGCTTCATCATTGTTTTTACCCACAAAATAGTGGATTTACATAGGTCATATATATACATGTGTATTCATTCAGATCGATTACAAAATAGATGTACACCTTGTAAAAGTGATGTTTGAAGAAATTTCGTAATAATGATCCATCCTTGAGTAAAATTAAGAGCTTTCAAATGACTACTACTTGAGTTCACATAAATGTAAATGTTCAAAGTATTTGATAGAAGATATATTGAACTTACTATAAATTACTCAATTGTCAACTCTTATTTTCTTCAACAAGTACAATCTTCTGTTTCCAAAAGTCATTTTTTATTATTATTAGAGTAGCTATCAAGTAAGGTTTATACCTTTCCGTATGAGAACAAGGTGAGAAAAGAGAGGACAAAGAGGCAGGAACCAACCACTCTCTGAAATTTAGTGTGAAAACAATTCAGAACAGACACAACAGTTTCCCTTCAAAAGGAAAAGAAATTCCTATTTATCTTTCCACTTGATGCATCATAATTGCGAAGAACTCAGGAACTACTTATCCTATTTCTGTCCAATGTAAAAAAAGAATGTTTTTCAGTAAATCTATAAGGGCCTGTATGTAACTTGTTATCTTAACAAAAAGCTACACATTTTCCACATATGCAGCCAGTCATAAATCATTTAACTTTCCCTTTATTACATTAACAGCAAGTAGAATGAAACATTGGACTCTTTGGCTATTGCAATATGCTTAATAAAAATTTATTCTCAAAATGTGAAAGAGATGATTTCTAGAGTTCTGAAAGACTTCTGCTACTGAGGAATGAAAGCCTACCTATTACACTACTGTGAGGACATTAAATTATTTAACACGTTTTGATTTGTTTTCATGATATAAATGATTTAACACATTTTGATTTATGCTTTTATGATATTAGTGCAAGCTAACTGACTTGACTGTATAAAAATAGCATATAGTAAACAGTGACATTCAGAAAAAATAATGACATGGAGGCCTTTGATTTTTATGATTAGGAAAACAAATTTGGACATCTGACTTCTTTTTTTTTTATTAATTATATTTGACATCATTTGTAGTCCCCAGGGAGTTCCCACCACCATTTCACCCGTGCACCATCACCTCAGTCCCTTGTGCACCCTCTGGCCTCTTCCCCGTCTTTGCCCTCCGCCCTCTCTCTCTCCCCCCCATGGTCCCTTTGGTTTATCCCGGCTTTTTGGTTTTACTGAGTTTTTTTGTTTACTTTTGGTTATAATTGCCCAATTCCTTGAGCTTATTCTTTATTGTTGTTGTTGTTCTTTCATATTCCTCCTAATAGTGA
>JAGFMF010011717.1:1911605-1926750 GCA_019455555.1 Galemys pyrenaicus | reverse complement strand
TGTTTATTTTTTCAAAGAACCAGCTTTTGGTTTCATTGATCTTTTGGATCATTTTCTTAACTTCTAGTTCATTTATTTCTGCTTTGATTTTTATTATTTTCTTTCTTCTACTGGCTTTTGGGTTTTCCTGTTGTTCTTTTTCCAGTTTTTTTAGGTGTCCTTTCACATTTTTTGAAGGGATCTTGTAGCAATGAATTCCATCAGTTTTTGTTTGAGAAAGCTTGTATTTCTCTTTCATATTTGAAGGGCAATTTCTAGATTTAGATAGATATGTAACTTGACTTGTTTTTTCTTATTTAATCTTTTAAAAATGTACCACACCTTGTTCTTGCTTGAATGGTTTCTGACAAGAAGCCTCTTTGTTCTTTTATAGCTTAGGAGTTTTTACCCTCCTCTGAATTTTTTAAAAGATATTATCTTGCTCTTTGACTTTTTTGAGGGTTGAATATGGTATGTCCAGGTATGATATTTGGTGTATTTATTCTGCTTGGGTTTCCTTGAGCTTCCTGGGCCTGTGGTTTTGTATGTGCCATTGGTTTGGAAAGTTCTTGGTATCTGTTACTTAAAATATTTATACCTCCCTCTTTTCTCTTTTCCTTTCCTTTCCTTCCCATTAAATATACGTTATAACTTTTGATATTGTCCCATATTCATTGATTTAAAAAAAACATTCTTTCAATTTGCAAATTTTCTCTTTAGTTTGTGGATGTATCAGTTATCTTCTGCTGCATTTCAAACTACCCAACATTTTAGTGGAGTAAAACAATATGCATTTATTTATTCATGATTCTAAAACTAATTGCCGAGATGGGAAGATGTTCCAGTTCTGGAGCATTTGTTATTTTCTACTGTTTAGACTTACTGTTTCTTCCAAACTTATATTCGGTTTGTTGACTGAGTGGACTGATTAATGTAGTCATCCAACTCACTCAAAAAGCTGTGTTGTTCCAAAATTTCTTCTTACCAAGTATCAACCAAAATCCCCTGCCCTCTCTGAGAGATCACCAGAACATGTTGTTTTCTGTGACAACAGTCTGAATTTGTACAGGAAGAGGGGGTGTCACTGAGTGTCAGTTTCCCCATTCTCTTGCCCTTGTTCTCACACTCTAGGGTTCACAGGTACAAGCTAAGAGCACCCCCTTCACTGCCAAAACAAGAAACAAGGAATCACTTTACAGTTAATCATGCAATCTACCTTCAACTGAAGAAAGAGACTTCAGATTTCTAACAAAAAAGGACTATAACTGAAACTGTACTGAACAGCAGACAAAACCATGATCATCATCTCCTCCTAAATACTTAACACTTTGCTAATCCTGAAGGAACATACTCATACTAGGGGTAGCAACTTTCCTTCTGTACTTGCTCAAAAGTTTTGAGGATTGGGAACAAATAAATTTTTTTCTGTGGAAAACAAAACAAACACAACTAATTGCATGGCTTGCTCCCAAGAACTATGCACAGCTGACCTCAGTGTGCTTTCTTATGCTACTACAGCTCAGCATTGTTTTGTTTGGGGGAGAAGTGAGACTGCCTGACTGATTTGGGGTGATTATATCTGGAATGAATTGGTTCTTTTCCATGTCTCTCTTCTCTTCAACAGGCTGGTCTGTGCATATATTCATGTTAGCTCATGCGTGTACTTGTAGCATCTAAAGAGAGGAGAGAAAGAGAGGGACTCATAGAGAAAAAAGGAGGAGAAGAAGGAGTAGGAGGGAAAAAATGAGGAAGAAGAAACAACTCCACACTTTTAAAAGTTACTATTTTTGTCAAATTTGCTGTAGTCCATTGGTCAAAGGGAGTTATATGAAAAAAAAAACAAAATAAATAAGAAAGGTGCTTAATCAAAGTTACAGATTAAGGAAGATGTAAAAAACAAATAAAGGCCATCAATTACTATACTATGCAAGGGCTGTCCTTAAATCTTTTTACTTATTCTGTATGTGTGTTTGTGTGTGTGTATGTTGTCAATGTGGGAAATAATTTTCTTCACTCGGGCAATACAAGATATTTAAACTCATAAACTTTTAATGAGCTTTCATTGTCTTGTTTGTATTTTTATGCCCAGTTTAGTTCTACTTTTAGATTCTAATTAGTTGTTTTTATTGTTTTATGTAGTAATATTTTTCCATCTTACCTACATTTATTCTTTTCTTTGATCCATTCCTTTTTATTTTTCATTCTTTATCTCTTGCATAATTTTCAATCTTCTTGAAGTACTTCTTTACAACTTAATTTAGGGAGCTATATTGGAATTAAATCCTCAGAGATCTTAATTGACTTTAAACTGTTTATTATGTCCTTGTTCTTAAAGGTCTTCAGGCTTTTTTTTTTGACCCTAAAATGTCATGATGTTAATTTGTAAATTTAATTTTTATACTTTGTAGTATTATGACTTTTGGAATTGCTTTAGGAATCCCTGTCCTTTTCCTTTCTTTCTTTTTTTGCTTTTGAATGATATAGTATCATTCCGTTTGTTCTAGGTATAGATTTTTTATAATCCTGCTTATGATTTGCAGTAATTCTTAAATCTCAAGTCTCAGCGATACCTTTGTGTATATGACTCATCCCCAGTTTATCCCATTATATATATATATTTTTATTTCAGTTATGGATAATTTTATTTTTTCCACTGATCTATTAGCTTCTTGCTCATATGTTACCTTTCATATCTTCTTGTCTCTCTGGTTTTCTGGTTAATCTTTAGACTGATTTCCAGTTCATTATTTCTCAGCTGTATGTAATTTGTTATGTAATCCAACTATTAAATTTTTAATTTCAATGATTATTCCCCCCCCCCCCATTCTTTGGGCTCTGTTTTCTTGCCCTTCCCCTGTATGTTATTCTCAATAGTAAATCTTGCATTTGAAAAATATTTAAAATATATTTATTTAATGCTTTGCAGTTAACTGTGACCTAAAATTTTTCAATGTCACATTTTGCTATTTGTTTCTTGTAGTGATTTAAAGCTTTATTTGTTTTTCATAGGACTTAGATTTTTCTGTTTTTGTAATTTTGTAGACATAAACCATAATATTATATAGCATTTAAAGTTACTTTCACACTGTGTTTCCTAAGCGTATAATTTTGCTTTGTTGAAAGATGAATTGGCATGTGAACTTAAGCTCTTTACATTAGGAGCATTTCTCTTTTCAATTTAGTTGATTATTTTCAGTCTCTGTCACATCTTGTAACAAACGATATTGAAAGGTAAAGAGTCCTTTGGATCAAATGTTGTGTAGTTGAAGAGAACTATTTGATATAGATGTGAGTCAGGTTGTACCCTCACCAGTGTGTAGATATTACTGGATATTATTGATTGTACTTTGAGTTTGAAGCATTGAAGGAGGGAAAGCAGTGACAGAGTACCAAACAAAATTAATTTCAATTCAGCTAGATCTGTGCATTGAACGCATGTACATTGACTAAAATAAAAACATTTGCAACATGATAAACACACATCACAAATACCCATGATTTTAAGATTTTTTATTTGAAATTTTATAATTTATAGGCCAAATTGCCAGGATTAAGTAATCTGACCCCTCTTTTCTGCACCCAAACCCACTTCCTTCTCCTCTCATAATGCACTTATAGTTACTGTATATTTTTTTCAAGTATTTCATTAATAATAAACTCTAAGAAAATGAAATATCTCAAATCCTGACTTGCTAATTGGATTTAAAATTAAGGAATAAGCTTTATTTGATGGTTTTAACCAGAGGAGATATTATGTATTAAATTTAGAGATGAATGTATAATGAGAAATATGCTCTGAAATTGAAGGATGAGATGTATCAAAGGACAAATTTCACTCTAAGCAAATGACAGTAGAGAAGATAAGGAGAAAGACAGCAAATCATGTGCTTTTCATAAGGATCAATATTTTCAGTAAGCGATAAACATTCTTTACAGTTTAACTTGAGCTTATTGCGTAGGCTATATTATATTTAGATCATTTGTCTAGAGTAGGTTTTCAGGAAAATTGATGTTGATTACTGGTTTTCTTTTTCTTTGCTATACAAACAATAATAAATCAGGAATAATGGAAATCTAAAAATAAAAAGCAAACATAATTTTTCTTCTTGTTCATATGCATGTACAATTTTACATAATTATAATTACAGTGCTTTCTGAAAATTCTCTCTGCATTTCTAAATCTCTGCATTTCTTTTATTGTTCAGTGTTGTCCTCATTTTTTGTGACTTCATGTTTTATGGTTGTGATATGAAAGATATGAAATTTACTAAACACTCTCTTGGTTAGTGTTAGATATTTATGTTGTTAACAAGTCTTTATTTCATAAGAAATGCTTTTGTTTCCCCGCATAATATTCATACCCTCTTTTTCTATTCTGAAGGAACCCCAATTTTGTACAGATATCTACACATCTCCTGTGTAATTCTGGAGATATGTTCATTCCCAATCTAGGATGCAGCCTGGTTTGAAAAAGCCAATCAGCACTTAGCAATCCTCTGATGAATATTACTGATCTGGGGTGACTTAGGGTGATGCAATCAGACAGAAGGGATTTTCATCCTGATATGTAACTTACTAACCATATGACTCTAGAAATGATATTTAATCACTCATGTCTCATTTCCATCATCTACAAATTAAGAATAATTATAGCACTTACATCAATGGTTGTTTAAATCCTAAATCAATTTTAAAATGCTTAGCAGCATGCTGGCAAGTACTCAGTGTCACCTATATTTTTCAGAGTTCTATCACTTATAGATTAATAGAGTCATCAAAAAGCAACTTGAGATAGAATTCTTCCTTTGAAAGCACAATATGTGTGTGTGTGTGTTTAGAGTTGGAGACTTGAACCATGAAAACTTTTGATCTAGGACTATTGTTCAGTCCATATAAAAAATAAGATCTAAGGAGGTAAAGTGAATTCACTGAAGTTGAATGGCTAGTTAGCAACAGTTTTTGTTATTTTTCCAAATTAAATTCTCTAAAACACATACACACACACTGCAGATAATATCTGGGTATATTCTTGTTTGTTGATTAATGTATTCATTATTCATTAAAACTCATTTAAAATCACCTACTATGTGTAAAGTGTTATTTTACCTTCTGAGGAGTTCAAGGAACAAAACGTACTGAGTTTTATTCAGCCATTGGCTGACTTTGGGGGCAAAGAAAGAGATGTGTCAAGTTTAAGACTCTCAGCTGCTTTATGAGACTGGACCATGAGAATATCAAGAGGGAAGCAGGGAGAGCAGTTAGGGGAACAATGAAAGTGATACTGACTAGAAGAGAAAGTTAGAGAGAAGATATGAAGCAAAGATTTGGGACATAGTCTCTTTGTTAAAATTTTAAAGAACGTAAGAGTTACAGCAAGTAGAGTGAAATTACCCCATACCTTTGCATCAAACACCAGTTTTCTTGCTTCTGATATCAAACTATATACAAATTCATGTTTGTGGGAGTAAACTTTTTCTTACGTTATTTACAAATGATATATTGAGAGATATATGTATATGTGTATGTATGTGTGTATATACATTGTATATATATTATATTTACATATATTATACGACAACTTCTTTTTACCCCATTTCTCTATGTTGTTACATCCTTTTTTGGAGCTGAGTAAATCCTTAATAATGATTTGAAATTCCTCAGAAACAAACTGCCTTCCAGCTGATCTGTTTATTAAAGAGCCAATAGTAGTATCTTCATAGGTAACTCTTTTGTCTTTTCCTTTTTAGTCAGGGGAGTTCAGGTTCCCAGTATCTTAATGACGTCTCTTCTTTTTCCTCTCTTCTTACTTCAGGCTGAAAACCAGTAGAGGGCACTGAAAACTCTGTACATACAAGGAGCCCATGGGAAGATATTACACACAGAATGTGGGATGGGTTTTAAGGCAGGAATCACAGCACAGCACCACTACAGAAATGCAGCTTTGGGGTTTTCTTGAAAGTCAAAACTATGTGTTCTGCTGCTAATGGATAGATCTATTTCCATCCCTTCTTATGAATGCGGACTCCTAAAAACTATTTTAACATACACAGTAGATAATTTTGGTAGAATGAAAATAGTTATTTAATAAAATTTTCTTATGTGAAATTCTTTGATTTGAAATGTTCCCACCCTAAAATCCTTTGGATAGGTGTAAGTTATTTAGAAAATTGAAATAGACTTGGCATATAGATTGTTTTTCCTTGATTACTTAGAGTGTGTGTTCAAAGTTTTAAAAAGTATCCAAAAGGATTAATCTGTGCCTGTATTAATCTATGCTATACACTTTACATAAAGTATGAGTAGCGAATGTTGTTTGGAGTTATTGTTCCTGTTGTTAAAACACACATGGATGCAGGGTTTGAATTTGGATGACCTGAAAATGTGAACAAGTAGAAATATTCTAAAATTAATGTATTTGTTCACTTCTTGCCAGAGGGAATTCCGCTTCTGGAATAGCTATAGAAACTGACCCACATCGAATAATGAAGTTCTAGAAAAATTTGGCGTTTTTTCTAAGACAGAATTTGCATAAGAAGGAACTCCCTTAGTATAATCCCGGTGCTTCTCAGCTGTGCAAAGTCTTTCATGATTGTGCTCACTAATTACACTAAAATTATTTATTGTGCATTTTAATAGTACTTTTTGGAAGCCCACATCAAATTTGCAGCACCACTTCCTATGATGGATAACCTGGTGTCCTAGTAGACAATTCCTGACTAGGAAAAACTCCATTTTACTTGCCCCGAAGAGAAATAAGCCATCTTCATCAGCCACTACCGACGACATTCATTTCAGGGTCCCCACTGAGGTCTCAAATGACTTCCAAATAAGAAACAAAAATATTTTCAAAGAAATAGAGAGGAATTAATTTCCAAGATGTTTTTTACCTTTGCACTTTAAGGAGTCTGGGGAAAAGGAAAACGGAAAGCTGTTTTCTCCTTCAGTGTGGCTAATGCAGCATACTATTAATAAATATACCTCCCTTCATTCGTGACGACAGTCGGGCCAACGCGCGGTGACACTCAGTCTGATTACTTTCCCGTCCTTTGATGATTTAACAAGCAAAACTGCAACAACCTACACACTTTCCTTTGTTTACTTCCTTTACAGTAAAACTGTACGAGGCTCTGGCTGCTCATGGCTTTCTGCCTCTGGATGGCAGTAAATCCTGCCTGAATGTTCATGACCCTTCACAGTAATATCGGCAAGCAGAGTTTCCAATCCTTTGTCAGTTTTCTAAAACACTGATTTTACTTAGTCAAAATATATCTTTATGTACATGCATACATACATAATTTAGACCTATAGGCCTCTGAAAATTCATTTATATGTGTATATATACACATATACATATATATACATATGTGTGCGTATCTTGAAAACTAGGTATAAGCAAGGAATCTGTTTAATGTTAAAAGTTGATAGCATAAATCACCGGCTAAAAGGAAAATGAGGACGCAAAGAACGAACCTAAAAAAATTGGCATTTGGATATTTCCATATGTTTATATGTGATTCATTTTCCTTCTTACATAAATTAACAAATGCTGCTGAGCCAACCATATTTCTTATCCCAAGACAAGAAGGCATTGGAAAGGCTCTAGGAATATATCCAGGCTTTGGGAATAAGCATGTCTACCACCAAAATTATGTGCTTTGATTAATATAGTCCATATGGATTTTCTGACTGTGACTTTTCATAGACACAAAGAATTAGGGCTTAAACATTAAATAAAATGAAATGCACACATGTTAAATGTAGTTCACTAAACTCTCCACTCAGTGGCTACTGCAGTGCCATAAGCTGCCATCTGGATTGGGTTGTGAGCTGTGATTTATTGTCTGTAATATGTTTCTGGTCCTCCTCCTACTTGTCCTTTTAAACCTGCTATTTTTTCTTTCGAATCCCTGGTTTCTCTACCTCAGCCCCAGATGCCTGTGCCCTGTCTGCTCTTTAAGATCATCTGTACTTGAAAGCCTGTTTAGAAACTTTTCCAGATATACCTGCTGCATTGAAATAGTACAGCTGTGCTTACACAGTGCTTCTGCTTAGCTCAATAGTTTGTGTACCTTCCTGATAAACCTACACTGCTTTTTTTTGCGGAGGAAGGAGGATGGATTAGTAAGTAAGAAAGAAATGAATATTAGGAAGAAAAGAGAAAAGGAGGGAAGGAGGGAAGAAGGGAGGGAGGAAAGAGAGGGAGAAAATATTATTCTGAATTTCAGACATGTCTTTTCTTTTTTAACTAATGTGAATTTCAGACTTTTTTGAGAGTAATACATTATGACCAAAATTTAATGCATAAGTTATATTCTTGGGATATCAACCTTGATGTCTAATTGAAGTGACACCTGTTTCTGATGACTTCATAATAACTACTTCAAGTATCGATTTTGTAGACTTTACTATGTACTCACAAATGTAATTCTTTTTTAACCCAGGAAAATGAATGTAATTCACATGCCTTCTGGATGATAAAATTTAATAATAAATATTGTAGCAATGATGACAATGCTTTTCTTCACACCAAATGAAAATGGTTTCTTTATGAGAATGAGGGTTGGCATTATATGAAGTTTTCACTCAAAAGTGGACTGATAAATATCTGGAATAGAAAAATCCCCAAGTCATAGATGTATACATAGAAAGTCAACTAAATAATTCAGAATCACGAAGTTGAATAGTTTAGAAGCAATTAAGGAATCTAAGATATAAAACTTAGAACCTGGGATCAAGTTGACTAGGAGAATTATAAGACTTCATTAAACTAGAAGGAGGAATGAGAAGTGGTCTTGAGGAGTGATTTTGTAGACATTTTTCTTTTTTCCCCCCATCTCTAATGTGGCAAGTTTGCATCTTCAACATTCTGGTGTCATAATATACTCTTATGTGTAGTAGTTCTTGTCACTGATCAAAATAAAGTTGTGACTCCAGGTATTTATTATACTTTGCACCTTCAGACTTGGATGGTATGCAAAAGCAGCATATTACTTAATCTAGTGGCTTACTTTAGAATGTCCTTTCTTTTTGGGAGAGAAGTCAGCAGAGAGACATCTCACCTGAGGTCACCACTTCCCTGAGGCAAAGCACATCTGGTACCTAACATGGACAAGAATCTGATGGTCCTACCATTTTGGCCCAATGCATGGTCAGTGTTCTGATGGATGATATTCCAGAGTCTCACATAGGGTAGTTTTTAGAGTTCATATAACAGTTCCATTTATTTGCTCAATCCAACCCCACTTCCTTATTCTCACAGGTATGAATCTTACTAAACACCTTCCAGACCATTTTCTGTGTCAGCATCTCTTTGAGAGCTCAGTTTGTGATAACTGTTACCAGAAGTAGGTTTGTAGACCTGGATCATTCACTATTGGGCTAGTAAATGAACTCCCCACCCCTGGTGACAAGTTGGATACAAACAAACTTTAACACAAGATGATAGCACAATTGTTAAATTGGTGGTGAAGTGGTCTAGAATATTAGTAGCAGGTATTTGAGGTGTTCCCCATCATATCTGTTGGAAGCCAGAGACTGCAAAAGCTGTGAGCAACAGTCAAGGGCAGTAAAGGGTACTATGACTGAGATCCTTGCAGACTTGCAAACAAATGTGCTGACAAGAGCTTCCCAGCTCTTGGGCTTGAAACATACATTTCTTCTGTCCGGAATAAGATAAATAAAACAAAAGGTTGTTAGATTATAGTAGAGGTTAGTTACATGCAGGCGGGCTTGACACACAACTATGAGACCTTGTATTTCTGGATTGTGCTTTTTGTAGCAAATGACATAAGCTTGTTACTTGTTCTCCTGCTCAATAAAAGCTCCTGAGAAGTTAGGAGGTTTGCTATTTACCTAGTAGAGCAATAGCCCTCCATCTCCATACTGACATCTTGTCTGCTGGACTCATCTCTGCTTCGCCAAACACACACCACAACATCAGCACAGTCGCCTCCGGAGGTTACAGCAACAATATCTCCATTTGATTTACCAATCTGGTTCTCCCTCCCCCTGAAACCAGATGGAGCCTATAGATTGAATGTAGACTAGGGGTTAGAAAATTTTTTTTACAGGGTTAACAAATATTTTGGATATTGTGAACTGGGAGGCAAAATTGAAGCTATATAGGTACTCACATAACCTTTTATTTATTTATTTCAAAATTTTCAATTATTTTAGTTTGACTTTAAAGTACTTATACTTGCACATCTATGTATTTTTTAATTTGGAGAGAAAGGTATTGTTTCAAATAATTTGAATTCCTTGAACAATATTAGATAACATAAAAAGTAATGCATACATTCAAGCATGAAATTCTCAAGTAAAATATACACATTTTTGCTGATCATGTCCTTTCTTTCTCAGATCTACCATCTAAATATCATTTCCTTCAAGGACAAATTGGGGACACTTGGTGGGAAGGGGAAGGGGGAGGGTTGAGGGCAGATGGGATCACATAAACTTTTAAAAGGTAACTATTTAAAAATACCTTGAAAACTAGATGTAAGCAAGGAGCCTATTTAATATTAAAAGTTGATAGCATAAATCCATGTAAAACCATTTGCAAGCTAAAAATGTGAAAATTCCTTAAAAGGAATTGACAGATTTTAGGTTGATTCTAAATAATAAATTATGATCCAATCATATTCAGAGAACTAAAATTGTTGACCACAGTGAAATCCAGGTGATATAATTAATAAGATTTTTAACTGTTAACAAGTTATATGATATAATTAGAACAGCTTCATATTTTAGTTGGTTGATTTTTTACATATTGCATATATTTTCCAACAGATCCTAAAATGTACATAGTATTTTTATGTTTCTCTTTGAATCATAGAAATGCTAACTTATCATATATACTATATAGCAACCATCGCTTTTTGTGAAAATAACCCTCTTTTTTATTTATATATGATAAAGTTCACTATGTATTTTTTTAGTATAGTTTTATGAGTTTTGAGTAGTATGTGGATTTTTTGTAACCATCACCTCAATTTGGAAACAGTTGAATTACTTAATCCCAAAGATTTCCTTTTGCTGTTCACTTGTAAAAAAAGTTAGATAAAAAACAACAACACCCATCTCTCTTAGTTTAAGCAACCACTGACATATTCTTCATCTTATATGTTTGTCTTTTGTGATATGTCATACTAATAGATTCAAATAATGTAACATTTTTGTTTCTTTTTATTAGCATAATGTATTTGAAAGTATTCCATGTTATTGCATGTATTAATAGTTTATTCTTTTTTATTGCTGAGTAGTAGTCTATTGTATAAATGCACAATAGTTTACTAACCAAAACAGCAAAGAACATTAAAGTTATTTCTAATTTGGGACAATTGTGAATAATGCCATTATAAGCATTCACACCCCAAGATATGTGTTAACATAAATTTTTAAATATCTAGTAAAAATAACCAGGCGTGGGATTACTAAATCATAATGTAACTGCACTTTCATGTTTTTAGGAAACTGCCAAACTGTTTATTCAGAATGCCCTGCCATTTTGCATTTGCACCAGTCAGATATGAGCCTTCTAGTATTATAAAACTTTTTAGAAGTCATGCAAATAAGTGTTTAGCATTCTAATATTGATGTTTTCACTTGAATTTCCCTAAGGATTTTGAGCATCTTTTCAGGTGCTTATTTGACATCTCTGTATCTTTTGTACTTAAGTGTCTTTTCAAAACTTTCTCCCACGTTTTAGTTAAATTTTGGTTTCTCAACATTTTTTCCATATTACAGTCAGAAATCTGTTGGCAGATGTTATTTATGAATATGTTAGTGTGCCGCTTTTTGTTAGAGTTTTCTAGAGAGCTGAGGTTGCCTGTGTTGGTGAATTATAATTTAATTATACTTTTGTGGGTCATGGTTTCAGAGTTATATCTCAAGAACTCTGCCTATCCCAAGGAAACCAGGCTTTGGTCTATTTCTGGGCTTTCTGTTCTGTTATTTGATATATGTCTATCCTTTCCAAGAAAAACAAACAAACAAAACGTTATATTGAATACTACAGATTTATAACAAGTCAAAATTAAGTAGCAATTTTGGAGGTCTGGCTTAACTGAATCCATGGAGATACAAATAAACTGATACCATCTATGAAAAACTATTAAAGACATGAAACATGTTTATATTTTTTGAATTCATTTCTTGAATTAATTATGGATACTGTGGGGATACTTGTGATGGATTCTTTCATAGTTTATGTTTACCTTGATTTTGAAAGATATTATTGCTGGGTATAGAGTTTTATCCTGACAATGCCTTTTCTTTTGTTATTTTAAAAAATGTTAGTTGATTGCTTCATGTGTGAACTGTTTCTGATGAGAAATTGGTTCTTAACTCTTATTATTGTTATTTTTATTTATGGCAGCTTTTAAGATTTTTTTTTATCACTGGGAAATTTGATCATAATGTACTTTGGTGGAGTTATCTTCCTATTTTTGGGGTTAATAAGTTTAGTCTATTTATGAAACTTGGTGAAAGTGTTACCATAATTTATTCATAGTACACTTTAAAATAAATCATAGAGCAAAGAGGAAATTTCAAGGGAAATAAAATATCTTCTTAACCATAGGAAAATGAAAACATTAAATATCAAATTCTGAGAGATGTGACTGAAGTAATGAATGAAAAATTTATAGTATTAAATGTCTTTACTTATAAAGGGAACTTCAAGTTAATTATATAATTTTTTATCATAAAAATCAGAAAAAATAAAATCCAAATAAAGGGAAGGAAATAATAAGGATCATAAAAGAAATCAATGAAATTGAAAAGGAAAAGAATGGATAAAATTAATGAAACCAAAAACATGTTCATACAAATTGTCAATAGGCACCTGAAAATATGTTCATCATCACTTACTGCCAAATTAAAACGTGGGATACCATATCACACCTGTGAGAAATGGCCCATATCAAAAGGGCCAGAAACAATAAAAGCTGTGAGGATATAGAGAAATGTTGGTGGAAATGTAATTGGTCCAACCCCCATGGAGCTTTCTCTAAAGATTACAGATGCATTGGCCATGTGACCCAGAAATTCCACTCCTAGATATCTACCTAAATAGCACAAAAATACTAATTGCCCAAAAACAGATGAATAGATTATGAATGTGTGGTGTATATATACACACAATTGCTATTCGACTATCAAGATTTAAAAAAACTCATACCATTTGCAGTAACATGAATGGAGTTAGAAGAGATAATGATAAGTGAAATAAATCAGGAGAAAGATAAATACTAGATGGTATCACTAATAAATATACTGTAGAGAAACCAAAAGTACAAACCAGAGAAATCCAACCTTAAATGCTAACCCTTGAAAATTAACTATAGAACTGAAGCATTCAGAGGGGGCTGGGTGTGGAAGAAGGGTAGGAACAAAGAGGGAAGGGGGCAGAGTGGATTATGATGGTAGAATACAGGTGACTTGGTGACAGGTACCCTACACTGGCAATACCTGATGGAGAGAATCGCAGTGTTACTACAATTAAAATAATAAATTATTGTTTAACAAAGATCTATGAAATATATGAAAAAAGTCAAGTTCTTTCAGAAGATAAGAAAATTAATAAATCTCCCAGTCAACATGATGAGGAAAATAGTATAGTATATAAATTGATAAAATCAGAATAAAAAGAGATGTAGAATAACAGATTCTATAGATATTAAAATATTAATAAGTTAATGTTACGAACAACTTTATGCTAATTTAGCAACTTACATAAAATGGACAGATACCTTATAAGACACATACTATCAAATATCACAAAGAAATAGATAACCTGAAAAGCCCATAACTAATAACCAAATTTATAGTGAAGCAGTTTTCCACGGAAAACACTTCAATCTCAGATGACTTATTGATAAAATTATGAAACATTTAAGAAGAAATAACAATTCCCCTAAACTCTTGCGGAACTTTCAAGCATAAAGAATACTTTCCAACTCATTCTAAGCTTTATCCTGAACTAAAACAACCAAAAAGATTACAAGAAAACTACAAAGCAATTTTCCTAATGAACCTAGATATAAAAACTCACAATTTAGGAATTCACTCATTCTAGCAATATATAAAAAGTATGATAAATTATGACCAAGTAGGATTTATCCCCCAAAATCAAGGTAGTTGTAATTAATAAAAACTGTCCAATATAACACATCTTATTTACATACTAAAAAGGGAAAAATCTTGTCATTATCTTAGTAGATGCAGAAAAGTGTTGGCAAAATCTAACATCCACTCTTGATTAAAAAAAAAACTCAGCAAAGTGAGAAAGTTGAAGCTTTCTCAGCATGGCAGTGTGCAAAAGCAAAAAGCATTTAGGTAGATACAAATGTTTATATAGTGCTAGAACATAAAGTGCAGGTCAGAGAGATGTTGGGGCTATTATAGAGTTAGAAAAGGTTACATTCTGGAAGATTTGTGCATGCAGAACTAAAGAACCTGAATGACAATTATGGTTTGCTGCTTTATTGAGTTTTTACTACATGTCTTGTGCTTTATTTTTTTCCCTCTCATTTATCCCTGAATTGTTAAGGTATTATTATTGGTAGTTTATATATCAAGAACAGGACTCAAAGAGAGTAATATCCAAGATCACATATCATATTTAATACATGGAAGATCCAGGATTTTTTTTCAAGGAAATGGGCAATTACAACCAAAAACAAACAAACAAGCTCAACAAGATCAAAAGGTTAAAGATGGACCAAAGAGAACATGGGGGGGGGAGGCAGAGGGAGGGGAGGGCAAAGACAGGGAGGAGGGCAGAAAGAGCACAAGGGACTGAGGTGATGGTGCACGGGTGAAATGGTGGTGGGAACTCCCTGGGGCTACAAATGTTGTCAAATACAATTAAATAAATCTAATGAGAAAGTGTAAAAAAAAATCCAAGATTTAAACTTCATTTTGTCATTAAGTCCCATTTATTTTTTATTTTTATTTTTTCCCTTTATTATATTTAATTGTATTTGACATCGCTTGTATTCCCCAGGGGGTTCCCACCACCATTTTCACCCGTGCACCGTCACCTCAGTCCCTTGTACTCTTTATGCCTCATCACCATCTTTGCCCTCCCCTCCCTCCTCCCACCCCCATGGTCCCTTGGGCTTATCTTTAATCTTTTGATCTTGTTGAGTTTTTATTTGAT